>LVTN01000107.1:112133-156363 GCA_001649415.1 Musa itinerans | reverse complement strand
GAGCGACGGACAAGTCCCGACGTCTCGCGAAAGGGGAAGCTTTACAAGCAATTCAGCGAGCACCTTGTGTGCACAAGAGAAAAGAGGGAGAGGAGGAAAACAAGGACTTTAGAGGATTGAACGAACAGCTGCAAGTCCACAAACAGCTGCTCACCGGGTGTCGGGCGCGACAACAAGTTCCCGTCAAGGTAACGTGCGAACTTGCGAAAGGTTGTTCAACGCCCAACACTATACTGAAGCCCCATCCAGCCCTGTGCCACCCGGGTGGTTCCATGGGGCTGAGATGGCTGACGTTTTGGTGAGCGGAAGCGGACTGCAGAAAACAGCCCGTGGCACACGAAAACAGAGCTGTTTTGGGCTGTTTTGGGGCTGTTTTGCTCGGTTCGGTGAGCGGTCGCTTTGTAACGTTGCAACTTGTTCGAATTTACATTTTTACAAGCAAAATGATTCAAAACCAAGACAAAACATGCTGCCAAGCAGTTGTACATGTAGATGGCAGCGACGAACGGTTCGTTGAACGGAATTATTGCGGGTGCGCGACGACCGTTCGTGACAACACGTAAGTTCATTATGTATTACATACAAGATGCGATTGTGACTAGTATGGAAAAATTGCATATACACACAAACATTTTGAATATATAAAATTACATATTTTATTATTAAAAAATAAAGTTTACATATTTGTTTTCAAGGATTTTAATTTTGCCTGGACTAGTCCAAGTGTGAGTTGAAACTCATATTGCCCCATATCGGAAAATTCAATATCCGGGCCAGTCCTTGTGAACTTGTTCCCCCCCTCCGTGTTGTAGCCCACCCATTGCCTGTCGAGTCACTTAGGATAGTTCTCCTTTTCTTTTGCATTTTCTCCATCTGCTCTTTCTCCACCTCCTCCCTCCCTCCTCCTTCCCCCTTCTTATTTTGCTTCCTTCTACTTCCTCTTAATTCTTCTTCCTTCCTCTCCCTCGATAAGAACAATGGTCCCAAGGTACATGCCAGCATACCATGTGTTAGTACATCAGCATGGACCAGACCCGTGTCTATCCGGTCATCAATTGGCCCCCCAAAACATAATTTCTTGATCATATCAGTTTCAGCTTATTAGATGATTTTATAATTTATCTTGATCAAGTACAATATCAATCATGTTATCTGGATGAAATCATAAACCTGAATGAAAATTATTAATAAATAAGAAAAGAAGAAGAGAAGAATATAGCATGAGATCTCCCTCTGTCGTAACCCCCAATGTAAGCCAGTAAGAAAGGAGAGAGAAAGAATTTAACAAGAGATATCCCTCCCTCCCTTGTAAATCCTAATGTAAACTAACTAGAGAACAAGAAAAAAAAGGAGAGAAGAATGCAACAAGATGTTTCCCTTATGTGTGCAGGTAGGAAATGGAACTAACGAATGAACAAAACATAAGGTCAGTGTGGTTAACCTACAATGCTAAAGGCTCTCGCAATTAAGGAAGCTTGGAATAGTGTTAGAAACCGAGGAAACAGAGAGCATAGTAGGATAAAGTTGTTTACGCTAAATGTTCACTGACATTTTTTCATCCTGTAGATAGCTGTTAAAGATCGTCTGCAAACTCAATATAGATTCTTGATCAAAGTAGTCCAGCTTCAATCTACCAAAGGGTTTAACCAAACCAAACAAGAACTCGATTCTAATCATATCCACAGTAGAGGGGAAGGTGGTACCATATGGTACTCAAGTTAGGACGATGAGTGAATGTTTTCAAGCATAATTGTCCATCATTAGCAAACTGGAGATCCCAAATAACCCAAGAATAACACAGCCACTAGCTAAAGAAGTCCTCAAAGGTAAGGATGAGAAGCGAATTATTTAGAGTTAACAACCTAGGATTCATCATGGCATTCGAAGCATCAAAATCCCAAACTCAGTGCCTGATCCGCGTGTAAGACTCTGGGCATTCAATCACAAAAGACTCAGCATGGGGAAAGATCATCTACACGCAAGAACTCATCCAAACATTACCCATTGATGGCACTGACCTTCCATGGGGCAAAGACGACCCACGAGTTGCAGCGTACACCACCGCCTTCATATACCCGGTTCCCAGCCCTCCGTCGCGCCCTCCCTGACCTGCCAATCCAACCGGGCGCCATCAAGAAACCAAGATCCGCAACCTTTCGAGAGAAAGCTAAACCATCTGAGCGGAAAAGACTCACAATCTGCGCACCGGGGGTCCCCAGGAACGCTGATTCTTGACTTCCCACGCGAGTCCTGACGATCGATCCCGCAACGAAGATCGTCGTCGTCGTCGCCTCCACCTGATTCAAGAAGGCAACAATTCGACCCCGAATGAGGAAGGAGATCTTGAGAGCTCCAGAAGCATAGGAAGACGGTTCGATGGAGGAGGTGGACATTCATGGGGTTAAGCTAGGCAGGAGTCGAGAGAAATGAGAGGAAGAGGATGTCGAACGGCGATCTTGCTTTTTATGTGTTATATATATATATATATATATATATATATAGTAATTAGAGCGACTTGTGGTATTTGGGATGTGAAGGATTGGCGTATTGATTCAAGAAGGCAACAATTCGACCCCGAATGAGGAAGGAGATCTTGAGAGCTCCAGAAGCATAGGAAGACGGTTCGATGGAGGAGGTGGACATTCATGGGGTTAAGCCAGGCAGGAGTCGAGAGAAATGAGAGGAAGAGGATGTCGAACGGCGATCTTGCTTTTTATGTGTTATATATATATATATATATATATATATATATATATATAGTAATTAGAGCGACTTGTGGTATTTGGGATGTGAAGGATTGGCGTATATATGTCATAAATCAAAAGTCTAGGGGCTATTTTGTGAACTTATTAAATTAGATTTTATATATTGATCCCTAACTAACTCTCTCTTTTTTTCATAGAAGTCCCTCTTAGATAAGAATTAAGATGTAGGGTTCTTCTGGTCCAGGGTTTATCGTTCGCCTCTTCCTCAAAAATCCGACCCTCTTCGACCTCGCCTTGCCTCGCCCGCAAGATCGATGGCGGAAACCCTAGATGTCGAGACCGCACCGATCGGAGAAACCTCGGCCTCCGTGCCCGGCCTCGTTTCTGACACCCAAAATGTTGAACAGGCGCGTGATTTCGAGCCAGGAGACAACTCTCTTGAGTTGGAGGAGAAGGCCCCTGATGCAGCGGTAGAGAAGGGGGAAGACAGAAGAGAGTTAACCAGGACTCGCTATTCGAGGAAGGAGATGGAGGCGATGAGGTCTAGGGGCGTCAGAGAGCAGCGGCGGTGGTGGGAGGAGGTGTACGAGGGGCTGGGCGAGGTCGTCGCTCGAGATTACGATGGGCTTCGCGCGGATACCACTCGGAAGCAGAAGCGCAGGGGCAAGAACAAAAAAGCCAAGGCCTCCCCTGTTGTCTGTATGTTCTTTCTTCCTAAGAATTTCAAAAAATCATGCTTTTTCTACTCTCTTACCTAAAGACTCTTTAATGATTTTTGATTGATTTCAGTCTTTCATGTGAATTCGAAACATACAAAAATCAAACAGCGGTTACATTAAAGAGGATTATCGCATCGTACTCTCTTGATCTGTTTACTTAGTGTTAGTGTCCCATTAGATGGCTCTGGTTTGTGTGACTGTGCCTTAAATGAGATGTCGATAGGTGCTTTAAAGAACAATGAAAAATGGGAACAAAGTACATGTATTGATCACAGTTTTCATGAAGCTAGCCTGATCGCAGAAGACTATTTCTGATATACAACAACAAAAATCCGTAATCCACCAACTATTTGGATACATACCTATTGAATATCCCTGGTAAATATAGGAGTCGTTGAGTTGCTGATAGGAAAATCTCCCTATTAAATTTAAGAGCAGTCATCCTACCTCTCCTGAGCCAATGATCCTAATCGTCTCACCTTCTCAATTATGATGTTGTTATTGGGCATGTAGAATGGGATTGAGGCAGTACATGTTATTGTTATAATTTTTATAGTTACTACATCAGCTTAAAAACTCCTATTGCATAAAGTTCTTGTTGTTAACTTGGTTGATGCTTGTCCGAGAAACATGAATATAAAATACATACTTCCTACTATTTCAGGTGAAGAATTTTCTGTAAATGCTTCTGAAAGTTTGGATCTGTTGGATTTCTCTGAGATTGCTTGCGATGATGCTAATGTTGGTAGTCAGAATGGCCAATCTGTAGAAGAATGGTGCTGTGACAATGAATGCATAAACAATGAAGATGACAGCAGTGACGATGAGCCTGACAGTATTCAGAGGCCTGCCTTTCTTATTGAAGGTGAACCTGATTTTGATTCTGGTCCACCATTAGATGGGATAGAGTACCTTAGACGGGTCAGGTAACTTATTTAACACCCTCCTGACAGTTTCCCATATATGTATTTGGTATGGACATATGCATTATCAAATACATGCATGAACTTCCGTCTTTTCTACTTGTAAATCATTGAGTTTTTTCTTCTACAACTGGGATTAGATCTTTTATAGCAAATTCTGGTGGCTCATGATTTAACTACTAAAGTTTTCTTGTATGGAGAATGGAAATGCTTGTCAATTATTGTAGTTATTTGTCATCAGTTACTTTTTTTGCTGCATTTTGTGTAGAAATACAAAAGTTCCCTATTTTTTTTTAAACTGTTCATGACTTAAAATGATGAGACATGAAAGAAAAGCTTATCTGCCTATTCATTTACATATTTTATTTTCAGCCTCTGTCAGTAATGTTTCTAGTTTCTTTCTCGTGGATTCCTAGGTTTTCCCAAGTGACTATTGGTTTCTTTAGGCCTTTCTACACAATTTACCTTTCTTTTAGGTGAACTCACAACTTTATATTGTTTAATGGGCAAGTTAATGATGTTCTGTAGTTTTCCTGTACAGAAAGGATAACTTCTCTCTGACAAGGAACTTATAAATATACTGAAAAAGAAACTCACTGGCATTATTAGTCATATTATTATTCTTAAGGTGCGAGAGAAATAAATGTCAGTCACCAACCTATTGTTTCTGTCCATGAGGTCACTCTCTGAATTCTAAAAGATAAATTGATGCTTATCAATTTCTTCAGACTCGAGGGAATTTGATGCGGGCAACTCGTTATCTGGTGAATACATATGAGGAGATAGTTGATATGACATTAAATAATAGTACAAATATCTTGCTAACCTGGTAAATCACCTTGCAGGTGGGAAGCTGCTCAAATTCCAAAAGTGACAGTGGCGAAGCTCAAAGTGAGTAAACGAAGCAGTGAGCAAACACCTTATATGCCTAAAATACCAGAGATTGAGAAGTGCCCTTGTAACTTGTTTCCATCTAAACTTTGGGAAGATGCTTTCCTTGCTGAATTTTCAGAGATAAGACAGGTATTTATCTCGCCCATTATTATTTGTTGAATTAGTACTAATAATGCCAAAGCATGTGATGCGCTTTGGTGTCATTGATTAACTTCAGAGTGGATCATTGTTGCTTATCCATGTTGGCAAATGCTAACCCAGTGAATTAATGAAAGCTCCTCTCAAACATTTTCTTCTGAACTACTAGCAAATTTTCAACAATCAGTAAGCAATTTTTGATTCAGCATCTGCTATGTAATATATTCTCGATCTTCCATTGCTATTCATACAACAAGTGCTCTCTATGTGATTATTTTTCTCACAAATGCATCCGCCGGATATTGTCAGTACTGCAATCTAACAATGTGATCTTCCATTGTTTTTCAGTAAGCTGCTGACATATTATCAACTGATCATGTTATCAGAGCACAGACAGTTGAATTTTTTTTCTTTGCGTATGTTAACATTCTCCAACTACGATGTGAGTGGATCACATGACATTTTCATGAAGACTGCAATTTGATTATTGGATCACCTAAGAAATGGTATATAAGAGGATATATGCTATCATTTTCTCAGTTGTGTGGCAAACTCAAGCTCAGAAATCTATCCAAGCAAGCTAAAAAGTAGAAGTAATGCTGTCAATATATAAACATCTTACATAAATAGCATGAACCAGTAGAAAACTTACAAAGCTGAAAGAGTGACTGTGACTGAAGTTATGACCATGCAAAGTTTCTGAGGGACTCCCACCAATACGGAATTTAGGAGGATCAATATACATAGTTTTATTTCTACGAGCAGTGAAGCCTCTTTCATGGCTTGAACTTTAATTGCCAGATTATGAAGGAGCCCGGGCTCATCCTTAAAAGGTTATATATTATTAAAACTAAGTAAATTAGAATATAAGATTCAAAACTAGTGGTTTGATTCATATTTAATGGCATTAGATTAACTGGTAAAGTGCTTATTTGTCTTTTTTGAAAGAAATAGTTTTTCTCCCCTTTTTTTTTGTACTTCACATTATTTCATGAGCTTTCTGCTAATATTTTTTGCCATTGACTGTATCAGGCTTTCTCAGAGCTGGAAGATTCTTGTGACCAACTTTTCTCGACAAGTCACGATAAAAATGCTTGCAAAGACCCTGACCATACACACAAGCCAGAGAGTTTTCCAACGATGTCGTTCTTACGCCGCATGGATGCTGTTTCCCGAGCATCAACACTGAGGAACTACATAAGCATGTTTGAGAGTGCAGATGTACTGTCACGGGATGACTGCTTATGGTTGTTTGCGCTCTCAGTAGTAGTGGACACACCACTTGATGCAGATATGTGTTCTTCTATGAGGTGCTTGCTGCGTAAGTGCTTGAGTCTTCTTGCTAGAAAATCCGAGCCCGATGATGAGGTTGCTATGCTGAACATACTCGTCGCAATCACTGGCAAATACTTTGGGCAGTCTGAGAACTAGACACAGAGAGAGACTAAGATATATACAGAGAGAGGAGGACGAAGAAGAAGCTAACACTGTCAAAAAAAATAAGAGTGAGCTCGAATACTTGGTTTAAAGAAATCATAAGTTCACTTTTTAGTACACTATTTTATCTGCAGAAGTATAATCCTGCTAGAATCTTGCATCTCTCTTTGTAATATGTAGCACTTTTTTTGTGTGAAGCCGCTCGAGCACCCGTAAGAGAAAATTGTTATTTTCCTTCGAAACAACATATTTTGTGTTCAGTTTTATGATGTGCGTAATTGTGATTTTGATCGTAATGCTGTTGTTTGGGTTGACAAGTCATGCATACCGCGATGATTGCCTGTGGACGATAAGTATAGGGCTCGAACTGATGCTTGTGGCACTCTGGACGTTTGACTTCAATTGTTTAAGGAAACAAGTGCTTAAGACCATATAATTAGATGCATAAGCTATGGCAAAATAATGATTCCTCAGCTCTATGATTGATTAAGTTGATCATTAATCTTTTCTTCCGTTATAGACGAACGATAAGAATCTATTTTAGCTGCCATGGGTGATCAATCAACTCTTATGTTTACCTGATCATGTTCTTGTGTTAGATCACCAATACCAACAAGAACATGAAATCAACATATCATAGCATGAACTCTTATGGGACCAATTAGTAGAGCGTCAGAAAGCCACCATTATGTATACATCCCTCAGCTACCACTCGGGACATCGACGAGCTCGTTCATAGCCTTCACCTGCATCTCCAGCGCCGCCACGTAGTCCGCCGCCTCCTCCAACAGGCTCTGCGCCGGCAGCTTCCGGCACCCGGGCACCAGCTAGCCAAGCGCCCGTAGCCGCTCTCTCACCCTGTTCCCCGTCGGCGGCGGACCCTACCACCGGCCTTCAGAAAGAGCTTGCCGCCTCAGCGGCCGAGCAGATGGATGGCGCGGCTCCAGCGGGACTGGCCGCGGGCGGTGAGGGCGAGCGCGGAGTCCGCCGCTCCTTGACGGTGCGGGGGCCCGACGCCCTCCGGCTGGCTCGGGCGGAGCGAAGGGCCTCAAGCTGGCGGCGGCGGTAGGCCCGCTGTCGGACGCGGTTCGCCACTGGTTCTTGGAACGTGAGGGCTTCGTCCGAGCGGCGAAGACGGCGGTGATGGTGCTGCTGATCATTGTACGATGGTGGTGGCAAGATAAGTGGAGATGGACTTCATTAATGAAGGAAGCGACGAGGTTTGGACATGCATTTGTTTTGAGTAACAGTGTTCGTCTCTTTAATTTCAAGGATGTGTATTTAAATTATGATTTGTCTGTTGCCAACTCTAAATTGCTACTTTAATATAAACAATTTTAGATGGCATTAATTAATGTTGCTATATATATACATATATATATATATATACATTTATATATACATATACATATATATATATACATATATATATATATATATATATATATATTGATGGCTTTTCAACCGCTGATGTTATTGATGTGGCTGAAAGATAGCCCTGCATTCCTTGTTTCTTTATAATTGATTTGATATGAGATATCACAACCGCTGAGGTTTGGATATGCTGATGTTATTGATGTATTTGGTTTGGTCAAGCTAAATTGATTTCAACTAATTAGAATAAGTCTTCTGTTTCTTCAGGTTTTCTTTGGCTGAACTGAACTGACCTGTTTCTGGCGACCATTCGATCTCCATCAGTTTGCAGCAGCACACTTACAAAGAACTGTTCCTGGTTTCCTTCATGTTTTGTTGGTGTACTTCCAAGTGTACTGTGGGAAGCCAAAGCATTGGATCGCCATCAGCTAAGATTCATCGGCTGGTATCTCGAGTCTCGAGTCTGAAAACGAAACTGATAGCAGGAACACACAGTTCAAATGTTCGTCATGGATCCGTGCAATCTTTCACAGTCTGGCCTTTCGACCTTCGTCCACCAGCCTATCTACTTTTGACACCGCTTGAGAGTGCCGTCAAAGCACTCGGGTTCAGATTAATCAGGCCGCAGTTGACTGTACCGTAAACAACAGCAACACGAAGCCGTTTCACGGTCACGACAAGGCACTGACGACGGCAAGAAAAAGATGAGACGGCCTCCCTTTCCAAAGACGAAAAGAAATAAAGAAGAGAGTTGGTGTGACAGTATGCTTCTTCGTTTTCTCGGGAGCCTTGCGGTAGGTTCATTGTTGTTTTCTGCTCAAGCGTAGGCCAAATCTCCAAGCACGAGAACACAGTATCGTCGAATGGGATCAGCCCATGGTTCTTATTATAATCCTACGGCATGGCCCCTGGATTTGCTTGCAGGAAGAGACTTTGACGCGAGAGAACGTGGGGGAGGAAGAAGAAGAGACCACATCGAGAAAGAGAGTGAGAGAGAGACGGGAGTTCAAGCGATTGATGGAAAATTCTGGTCCTCGTTCTTATCGAACTTCCAATTAACTGATGCCAAGTCCAATCGACTGTAAATGACAGAACAGAAAGAGTACTCTGGAGTGAGAACAAGCAGGCATGGCTTCGGTCGCTTCTGCATTCATCATTAATGCCAGAGGTTGACGGTGAGGTCACTTCAAAGCTGAGCTTAGCTGTTGAGGGCGGCCTTTTTCTACGCCATGGACTATCGGTCGGTTGGCAGTGTGCGCGCCCACGTTGTGGCATCATATCTCAGTCAATGCAGCTTCCGGCCCTCGTGTTATCCGCCCCGCTTTCCCACCATATCTTCTCCGAAGCTTCTTGCGGATGCTACCGCATGCAGCATCTACCCTTTATTTTATGCCAGAAATCACCCGTCCTCGTTCTTGCCACACGGAAGGAACTCGGTGCTCATTGACTGCAGAATAAGGACTTCTCTCGAGCTTCTCTTTCCTCTCGGCCATGTCCAATATCAAGTGCTGCTGGAGCAGAGACGTGCCTTCTTCGTCTTCTTGCATGCACACTGTAACCACAGATGACGGTAGTAGCGATGTGCATGGCGTCATCTGAGGAGTTGGAGCAGGGGAACTCGAGTTTCCTGTTTCGACCGTGGCATGGGATCCTCGCCCGTGCGTGGTGAGCGTAGTGCATTGGTGCTGACGAGTTCTTCCGCACGGAATCCGCCGGCCCAATCGGAGGCGGTAGTGACTTTTTGGGGATATCATTGTGAACGGGTCAGATCACCCCCCTTTGACTCCACCAACCCTAAATCCTTCTCTCTCTCTCTCTCTCAACTCCACTTCTCCACCTGTTACCACCTGACGCACTATCTTATGTCAGCCTCTTACCCACAACCAAGGCTTCTCCCTTCTCTCCCTCTCTCGCTCTCTTCCTCCCTCTATATTCGCCTTCCGCGGCTTACCTGTTAAAAGCCTTCGCGACTTCACGCTTCCAATTCTTTTCTTCTTCTTCATCTTCTTCCGATCTTGATCACACGAGCTGCTACAGGTTTCTATAAGATACATGGACAAAGGTGGTACCACCGGAGTAGGACTCACCTTGAACACCTCTGGTTCTTTCTTTGTTCCGTCTACCTTGGACCACCGCGGAGGCGGTCTCGGGCGCCTCCGGTCCATGGGCTCCGACCTCAATCACCTTTGCAGCAGCAGCGGCGGCAGCGAGTTTACTGACATGACTCGCGTTGCCGTGAACGAGATGGATTTCTTCTCGGAGGAAAGGAAGAAGGCCGTCAGCAAAGTGGAGCATGATCTCGATCTCAAGCTCCCCAGTTCTTGCGTCAAGAAGGAAGATCTCACCATCCATGTTAGTATTCATTATTGGTATCATATATGTCTTTCTGTCCAAATACGTGCGTCCAAATATGTCTTTCTTTCCAAACATGTAGACCGGATTAAACCTTCTCACGGCCAACGCCGGCAATGATGAATCGACGGTAGACAACAAGTTGTCGCCGACTAAGGACCATAAAGAAAGCAAGACTGAGGTCCGAACAAAATTATCTCCCTGAATTTTGCTTGTTCTACCCTTGTCGTTTGATTGAACTAATTAAGTTGCTTGATTCAGTTGGCAGCCATGGAATCCGAGCTAGCGCGCGTGAAGGAAGAGAACCAGAAGCTGCAGGAGATGGTGGAGCAAGCGACCACCAACTATAACGCCCTGCAGAAGCACCTCGTCGCACTGATGCGGCAGCAACACCAATCCAACAGACACCCGCCGCGAGATCACGAGGTGAGATAAGATCACTCCAGTTGCTGAAAGTAGAATCCCAATCAAAGGATTCCTTCGTGACCCTTCAGGTCGCCGATGAAAATGTCAAAGCCACGAATCAGGAACATGGAGGAGTTCTCGTGCCACGGCAGTTCATGGATCTCGGTCCTGCTGTGGAAGCCGATGAGCCATCTCACTCTTCGACCGCAAGCCAAGATCGGCCTCCGGGATCGACGGACCACCGGCGACACGGCAGCAGCAACAACAAGGAGATTGCTCCACCTGATCACGGGAGTTCTTGCAGGGAAGAGAAGCCAGATCACCCCAATAAAGCACCCAAGTTAACGCCTGCCGGGGTCACCGAGCAAGCTCAGGAAGCCATCATGAGGAAAGCCCGTGTATCTGTCCGAGCACGGTCCGAAGCACCCATGGTAAGTAAGACTACCACTGACCTGCAGCTACTACGAATTCCCATCCACATGAACAGTTCTTGATTGCTCATAGCGAGTATTCACTGTGTCTTTAGATCGCTGACGGATGTCAATGGAGGAAGTATGGACAGAAGATGGCGAAAGGGAACCCGTGCCCCCGGGCTTACTATAGATGCACCATGGCCTCCGGGTGCCCAGTCCGCAAGCAGGTAATGCACATCCAGTGCAATTAGAGCTCACCAAAGATGATTGATGTAGGTTAGCGTTCGGCTGATGATCCATTGTTTTGCCCACCAATAGGTGCAGAGGTGCGCCGAGGATCGCTCGATCCTGATAACGACGTACGAGGGCACTCACAACCACCCGCTCCCGCCGGCGGCCATGGCGATGGCATCGACCACTTCGGCCGCGGCATCGATGCTCCTATCGGGTTCCATGTCGAGCCCCGAGGGGCTGATGAATCCCAACTTCCTGGCCAGAACGATGCTGCCTTACTCGTCGAGCATGGCGACCATATCGGCCTCGGCGCCGTTCCCGACCGTGACATTGGATCTCACCCAGACCCCAAACGCCGCACAGTTGCAGAGGCCACCTACCCAGTTCCAATTCCCCTTCCCCGGCGCTGCCGCAGGCTTCCTTGCGCCGCCTCAGCCGGCGTCTCTGCCGCCACAGATCTTCGGGCAGGCGCTATACGACCCGTCAAAATTCTCGAGTCTCCAATCAGCGCTTCCACCCTCCTCCCTGACCGACACGGTAAGCGCTGCTACGGCGGCCATAACAGCAGACCCCAACTTCACGGCGGCGCTTGCTGCGGCCATATCGTCGATCATCGGTGGCAATCATCAGGCTGCAAGTCACAACGACGACACCAAGAGTAGCGCAAACAAAACTACGAGCGACGGCAACGACGACGACAAGACCAACAACAGCAAAGACGACGCCAGCAATTCGGCCAGTCCCAATTTTCCGGCGGCCTGATACTGCCACTCGATCATACATATCTCATCTTATTAATTTCACATTTTGTTTCTTGTTTTACGGAGAAAAATCAACACCATACATGTTAATTATTTTATGGACAAGCGTATATGTCGGCTTCTAGCTTTTCACCGTAGTGCATCAAGACAAAGCAGAAGGGAGGGAACGGCATGTCCAACGAAGGTCTCATGTCATCTTCTCTCTCTTCATCCCCACCAGATCCTCTGGGTTTCGTCGTCAAGTGGGTTGCCTCTTGTCTGTGGGTGTTCCACACGTCGCTGGAAGGTCAGAGATTGCGACCATGCACATGAAGCATGTGCTGGAACCGTGATAAGAAGCAGGGAAGACGAGACAGCTAAGTAGAACGGGACCAGACGAAACCAACAGTAGTATTCTTTTAATGCTTCATTTCGTTGACGTGAAGAAGGAAAACTCATCTACAATACTTACATGTGGCAAAGACATCAACAGCGAGTTCAAGATGAATTGAAGGGGAGAATAATAAACGGGTACACCGAGGCAAAGTAGTAGAATACAAGATGGAGTGGGATACGATGGAAAGGATTCGGTTTGACGATGGGTACGTGTAGGAAATGAAATGAGTTGTTCGAAATGGAGATCACGACGACTTCGCTTTCAGATTTTGACCATGGAAAACGATGGCGTTCCTGCACACTTTGTCCTGCACGAGATGTGACATTAAATTGGAAGAGATACATTAAAGGAGATGATAAGATGAACATGGCGGGGCTTGACGAGTCCACGTACGGGAATCCCCCCTCACAAGAAAAGCCTTTTCCGAGTGATCTTTTATATATTATGAGTGCAGCATGACATAATTATTAGGAGGATATGCAAGCGGAGGATGAAATTAGTTGATGAGGATAATAATGGTGATAAGATTCAGGCTTACGTCTGTTACCTCAGATGACGCCCCGCGTCTCGAACTCAGGCTTACGTCAGTTACCTCAGATGACGCCCCGTGCCTCGATGGACCTGACAGCACCTGGTCAAACAGTCTGGAACGCCGACCGAGACACATTAACGCCCGACTCAGACCCGACCTCTCACGCCACGCCAACACTGTAATCAGACATTTCCATGAATACGATCCTGCTCCCTGCAAAACAAGCACATCAGGAACAGTAAGCCGCTCTATAAAAACCCCGCGCTAGGGGAGAAAAGAAAAAAAAGGACGGAGACATACAACAGTAAGCCGCTCTATAAAAACCCCGTGCTATGGGAGAAAAGAAAAAAAAAAACGGAGACATGCCGTTTAACTCCATTCACTGACTTGATCGTCGGAGGGGTCGGGCTGTGTTATCAACCCGACCTGTGTGCAGGTGGGAAGACGGAGCCACTTTTCCACGAGGACGAGGAGAGGAACCCCCTCCCTGCGAGGCGCGCCGACGCATGCGACCGGCCACGCCAGCAACCCCCAAGGGACCCTAAGCAAGATCCCCGACCATTTGGATCCGAACCAAGCCGTGCCGACTCCGAGGCCACGGCATAAAGTTGTTTACACCAACATTAGTGATCTTATTTTAAGATAAATTATGTGTTCTTGTTATATGTATTTCTCTTTTTAATACAATATTTAAGCTTTAAGCATGAAACTTACTAGCCAATTAGTCTCTTATCCGGGCCTCGGCAGCAAGATAAGCTTGTCATCAGTTTGCCAATTGATTTTTTTTTTTTTTTAACAAATAATAAGCAGTAAAGATGAAATTTGATCTCAAAATTTAGTTAAAATTTTTTATCAATTAGGCCAATATATTTAAGTAGAAAAAATTATCAAATAAGATTTTAAATCTTTGATTTTAAATTTTTAAGATGTTAAGTGAGAATGATATGACAAATGAGTAAACACCTCATATCGATGTATGGTGCCATGGGCCGCCAACATGATGTTCATGTTCAATACCAATTTACATCTATTGGGAGGGTTGAGCCTATGAACATGCAGTAGATAGCCTTGGTAACACTTGCGCAGTTAAACTCAGGCACACAAGGGTCGTGTCGAATGTCATGTGTTCGACTGATCGAGGATTCGAGCCACCAAACCAATGCAATCAGGCATTATGGGCATTAGACGTGTCAAGGCTACTTTTTCCCTCGTTAGTTGTTCAACTTTTTCTACTAATAAGCCCGAGAGTAATTGTTACTAGAGTCGCTAATAAAAAGGACTCCTAGGTATATTTCCAGTGGATATTCAACTCTTACTTAGTTCGACTAGTCCAACCACTTTAAACCCAATACTAACTTGACTATCAAAGGGGTCATAGTGGAGAATGCCCCCGGCTTAGTTTTATAGGAATTCGATCTTATCATAAATGACTTAGAAAGATATCATCTAAGAAGGGTCATGGTTGGATCCAAATACTTATTCTAAGTCAGACAATCATAATTTGACTTATCATATTAGCATTAGAAGGAAGACCCAAGATGTCTCGGGGAAACTTTGTAGGACTATCCAAATAGAATGAAGAGGTCGATAACCATAAGCGTATCAACGTCAAACCCCTATGCCTCCATTCTCCCCCGACCAATAGTGGTCGCCCCCTCCACTTTTTAGCTAACGAATCCTTCTTTATTTCGTTGGCTATTTCAGGACCTAACAATCGACCCCCAAATGGCTCAATCTATGACTCCAACAATAATAATCTCTATAGAAATCTTCCATAACCTAACTCAATAAATCTAATTTTTAACAAGAGTCTCTCAATCTATAGCCTTATATTTCACACAACTGACCTAGTTAGCACAACAATTTATATTCACCCCTCGTTTCCTAGCTCTCATTCCATCGTTGGATCCTGCCTCGAGTATTGTGGTAGAGTCACACATCATTATCGCTAATCCATCCTAGGATAATCACTCTCCAAATCTTCTCCCTCGCATTCCACCAAATAACAACCCGCCTCAAGATAAAGAGGACTATAAGAGCCAATCACTTTAACAACCTCCGTCCCTTCCAACATACAAATCCAACTCCACAAGATGAGGTTGTTCCTTACCTTAGGGCCCCTTTTGTCAAAGAAACAATGGAGGAGCCCATCCCCCAATGCTTTCATATGCTAATGTTGGAGTTGTATAAAATAAGTTTTGATCTGATAGAACATATAACTCCCTTCACTTCCTAAATAATGCTATTCGGGATAGTAGATTTCGTTATGTATAGTATTTTCCTAATAACTATATGAAGTACTATAAAGGAACGATTCTCTCTTCCTTTGGACAACTCACTAGGGATTTTGAGTTAAACTTCATTAGCTACAAGCTATCAAAGAAGTTACTGGTCTCCCATCTAGTGATTCGATCAATGGACAAGTAGTCTCTCTCTAGTTATACCAAGCGATTCGATGAAGTATGACTAGTGGTCGATCCAAGCTCATTCACCTCATTAACGCTTACATTGGTGATCTAAAGCCTTCGAAGTTTTTTTACTTAGTTATCACACGACCGCGTACTACTTTTTTTGAATTATTGTAAGAGGTCAATTGTCACATTATGTCAGACTCTATGATTACATGAGAAAGAAACTTCAAGCTTAAAAAAGTTACAAAAGAGGAAGGGAATTTGCAATCAAGGAACTCAGAACGCCCCCACAATAATAAGTTGAGAGGAGACCAGGCACCCCCCTCACAGAGAGTTTACTCTATTGAACATGTTACGCATTAAAGTATTTGTGCAAATAAGAGAAAAATACTTATTTTTCACCCCCATCGAGACTCTTCTAACTTGATAGAACTGTTTAAAATTCTATCATTTCCATTAAAATTATAGACATGACACCGAAAACTACTATGATCTAAAGTAACAAATATGATCTCTTATTCAAAAGGGAAAGCTCAATTGTTAGATTCCCCAAGGTCGTGAGGTCCCATGGAGTGGCAAGTGAATATAATAGTAAAATGCCCTACATCTAAGGAAACTAACTCCGTATCTTGCAAAAATTATGTGAGGGATCACCGATTAAAAGGGTTTCACCATTCAAGAGATCCTCTAATTATGTTTAAAGAGATGGTGATAGAACACCTCGATCCTAATTATGATAATGCTCTTGTTGTCTCTCTTAGGATCATCAATGCACTAGTAAAGAGATTCCTAGTAGACACAAAAAGTTCTACTGATATTATGATACATTCTTGAATATTGGGTTAAGCATCAAGGACTTCCAACCAATCTCCTCCATACTCATTGGCTTTACTAAAGATTTCGTCACTCCCTTGGGAATGACTGATCTGTATGTTACCTTTGAGTCAAATAATTGTTCCAAGATAGTATTGATAATGCTATTATCAATCGTCACCTCAATCGTTTGCATGTAGTTATCTTAGCTTATTACATAACCTAAGAATTTCCTACTAACTTCGAAGTTGGAGAGGTCAAGAGCGACCCATGGGAGTTTGACTAATGTTACCTCATGTTAGTAACACTTTTGAAGAGAACAACTCTTTCAATCCAACAATAAGATCAAAGAGAGTTAGCCCCTTAAACTACTTATCTAGAGGCCCAGGAACCATTGCTAAAAGTGCCTTCGGACCTAACAAAATCAAACAGAACTATGAAGATTGACTCAACCCTTATTAAAAACAATAAAGACTAAGCTTATCAACTTCCTATGTGACAATGTAAAAGTCTTCACTAAGACTCATAATGACATGTCAAGAATCGACCATGCTATAGCCCAACATTATCTCAATATTAACCCAAAGAATTGATCTATCCAATAAAAACCTCAAAGGTTCACGAATCGATCTATCCAATAAAAACTTCAAAAGTTACGTACCAAATTCACAGAGAACAATAAAGGAAGAGATTAATAAATTATTACTTGCTAATTTTATTTGTAAAGTTTATTATCTAAAGTAGCTGGCTAATGTAGTTCTTACAAAAAGAATAATCGAAAATGATATATGTTTATTATAACAAGGCTAATCTAAAATTGATCTCAGGTCATAAGTCACTCATCTTTATGGATATTTTTTTAAATTATTATTGAACTAGAAAGAGTCCTGCTCAACGAGAATAGAATATCGAAACAAATGATTAATTTCTTTGTCATATAAAATTAGACTCATACACACACCTCCCAGTTTGAGAGCCAATATACATATTTATTATCTTCTATATATACATAATATATTTAATTTTATCAAAATACTATAAAGGAGCTTAGGAGGCTTAATTATTTTGTTGAAGATGTAAGCAAGAAGCTTTGCATCTGTTTCAACATGGATTTTAGATATTTCTTATTGAATGATCGTCTTTAGTCTATCCGAAATTACCTTGGTCTCACAATAGAATACATGCAGGACGACCTTACACATGAGAGCACCAAGCAACAATACACAATCCGGAACGAAGAAAAAAAACCAGTACCTCCCTCATATGTCAATTTCTGCCAAGAAATATCACTCTTCTCTCCCTTTAAAATATATAATAACCATATTCTATTGGATCACCAGTATTATTTGTAGATTTAAGTCACTAGTTCCCAAGCTTTAGACATGTTGGTACATTTCATATCGTATATATACTTAAAACTTCATATCAGACATGATCAATAAGCAGCATTCGATCAGTAGTAGCTCATGAGGCACCCTTCGCCCGTGCGAAGTCGATGAGGATTCGCAGTGTAATTTTAGCTACCTCAAATATGCAATTTACGATAACCGAATAATAATGACTTAAAAAAATTTAAATATAATTTTTAATATATTTAGTATTCTTCGTTCATAAACTTCCGAGTCAAGGTGAGTTGGCGCAAGCTATCGTGTCGAGCGAGGATTGGTTGCTTCTTATGTTGGTCATTGTCACGCGGGACAGCACACCGGATCTACACTGTATAAATGAACAGAACACTAACAACCAATCCCCTTTCGCTCTTTTTTTGGCCCCTTTCTGACGCCACAGCGCGAAGGATCGCACGTCTCGTTCTTCGTCGGATCGTCGTCCCCAGCAGCTCCATCTCTGAATCCAGGGATCGAAGATGGTATCAATTAGCAACTCTTCCTCGGGATCCCTTTATTTTGGTTGACGGATCGGTTTCTCTGAACAATTAGAGACTTGATGCGTGACAACCCTAATCCTCTCTTCGAATCTGATCGGCTTAGGGTTTCTTTAACCGATTTCGAGATCTTCGTTCTTCTTCGCCGATTGCTTGTCATATTCATCCTGTAATTGATGTCTTGATTTGGATCGGCATCGTCATATCTGGATGTCCACGGCTTCTCTGTGTCCTTGTTTTTGTTTTGTGACGCCATGTTCAGCGTAGCCTCGTGATGAAATTCCCAAATATTTTTCTGCTTGGATTTTTGTTGTATCATACTTTTGAATCTGATCCTAGATGAATATATAGGATTTAATAGGAAATCTGAATCACTCTATAGAATCTGTGTACGCACTTTACGCTAGCTTGCATAGCTCGTCTCTCCTGTGAAATGTATTACATGATCTTCGTTTTGTATTCTTCTCTGATTTATGTTCTCCTTTTGTTTACCAGTCTTCCCTTGCGGCTGCTAGAGCGGATAATTTCTACTACCCGCCAGAATGGGATCCGAAAAAGGTACTTCTCCTCGCAGTTGATTCTGTTGTCCCCATAATATGTTTTGACGAAAATTGTAATTGTTATTTGTGGGGTATATTGTGACGATTGTATTAATAATGTGCTTTGCAGGGTTCCTTGAACAAGTTTCAAGGACAACATCCCTTGAGGGAGAGAGCAAGGAAGATAGACCAAGGCATACTAATTATAAGGTACTGGATTGAAGGGTGAAACAAGAATGATATTTACAAAATGTGTTGCTTGTTAATGCCTTCATCGTCAACTGTTCCAAAAATCATAGATCCATTGAGCTAGCTATTGGATGCACTTACTATAATTTGTTTAATCGATAGGTGAAGTCATATTCCACCATAAAACAAATTTGGTGCTTCATCGTATCTAAGATGATTGAGTTGTTTCCCTGGAATTTGCCTGGATCAACTTAATATTCTATGATGTTTACTGGCTTATAAAGTTCAGGGTTGAATATGTAGTATTCATTACATGTTGCTTTTGCCTTCATACGTTTGGCATTCAACATAGTTTTCATTGTTAAAGTTGGCGGGACAGAGTTGAACTGCAGACTGTGATCTTCTTAAATGACCACTCACCTCTCCATGCCAGGCACTTCCGATTTTGTCGCCATAAGTTCTTGATTGTTCATCTCCTAGAACTATACCTATGACAGTTAAACTCATTGTCGTGTGTTCTAGTAAATTTGCTGCTTCATATGTGCAAAATTTTCTCGAAGCAGCCCTTACTCTAGGCCCTCAAATTAGCATGTTTGTGTGCTTTAGATGTCCGTTGAGTCTACAGAAATCATTTTAGTGGTTGAGTGAATTGCAATGGTAGAGGAAGATCTAAAAAGACTTTAATAGAAACTATAAAAAGAGATTTAAGTACTCTAAACTTAACTAAACGTATGTTTTTTATAGATTTTAATGACGGTAAATGATCCATGTAGCCGACCCCAGATGGTTGGGACTTATGGCTTTGTTATTGTTATGTCCGTAATACCGTACCGTACCAGAGTTTCGACCTGGGCTCGGTACGGTACGGTATGGGTGTACCGAGCGGTATACCCAGGTGTACCGACCGTGTACCGAGCACTGCTACAGTGCACTGCTACAGTGTTACAGTGCAAAACCGATACGTACCGCCCGTACCGGGCGGTACACATCGATACGGCAGACCATGCTCTAAACTTAACTAAACGTATGTTTTTTATAGATTTTAATGACGGTAAATGATCCATGTAGCCGACCCCAGATGGTTGGGACTTATGGCTTTGTTATTGTTATGAATTGCAACTTATTGATCTGTGCTCTAGAAACATTGTTATTGTAGGAGGCCTCGTCCGACATTAAGCTACAATTTAGTGTGCTTTAGTGTTTGCTAGTATGAAATTTGTCATGCTATCAAAAATTGTTAAAAGCTACATCTTTTAACAATAAAGCAAAAATTCTCACCTTTTATATCAAAATTATGGAGTCTTTAGCTGGTCAGAGAGCTGTAGATAAGAGAGATTGCATGCAAAAATGTGTGATAAGTCAAATCTGCTACAAGGATAAGGTTTATTGGTAAATTTCTAAGGATAATATGGAACTTTGTCAATTTTTCTCCTTTATCGGTAAGTAAGAGAGAGTGGCTTTGAAATTTTTGTTGTGTGTTGATGATGTCATATTTAGTCTGGGAGCTAGAGACCCAAGCCCTCTGAAAGAGCCAAAGGTCGTTGGTCTCCTCTTTTGGGGCATGCTAAACAGCTAAAGAATAAAAGCATGTCGAACCTACTTCAAAGAGAGTAACCAATACTGAACTAAATGTGATTTCATCATGTAACTGCAAAACCTTTTGAATATGGGCTTTTAGGTGAAGGAATTAACATCCGTGTAATTAGAAAAAAAAAATGCTATGTAGAAAACATCCTAGCATTGAGAAACAAAAAGTACATTGGCAATTGAAATATTTTGGTGTATTTTCATGGAAGACCAACAGGTTTTCGTAGTCAAGTTTACTCCTGTTCAGACATATTGTTTGAGAATGTAAGGTTTTATATTGCAAGAGTCACCATGGGAATTTTAGCCTTCTTCTAGCTTTTCCCAAGTACAGTTCCACTAGCTTAACATTGGGGTCCACTTCTGCAGGTTCGAGATGCCTTTCAATGTGTGGTGTGGTGGATGCAATTCAATGATTGCCAAAGGTGTGAGGTTTAATGCAGAGAAAAAGCAAGTGGGAAATTATTATTCAACCAAGGTACCTCGAAAACTTCTTTTATCGTCTTCCAGCTTCCATGTGTCATCATCACATTAAAGTAAATAAAAGAAAGTATCTCTTACTTCTCTCCTTTCCCTTTAATGGCTTTTAACAAGAGATAGATACAGTGTAAGTGATCAGTGTTTGCCGTTCTGTCAGAGAAATTTCTAGATGTCTAATTGTGAATTTATTTTTGCTAGATATGGAGCTTTACCATGAAGTCAGCATGCTGTAAGCATGAAATAGTCATACAGACTGATCCAAAGAACTGTGAATATGTCATAATCAGTGGAGCTCAGAGAAAGACAGAGGATTTTGACATAGAGGACGCAGAAACATTTGCCCTTCCAGCTGATGATGTTATGTGCCTTTCTTTTATTCTTTTGTCATCTTTCGCGTGCTAAGCATAGTCTTGGGGGGGAAAAAGAGGTGTCTTATTTATTTTCTGTATTCCTATCTCATTGAAAGACCCATGTCGCAGAAAGAGGCAAGCTTGCTGATCCCTTTTATCGTCTTGAACATCAAGAAGAAGATCTGCGGAAGAAGAAAGAAGCAGAACCATTGCTAGTCCGCCTTCAGAGAGTCTCGGACAGCAGGCATGCTGATGATTATAGCCTTAACAGATCCCTTCGTGCCCGTCTTAGAGTGAGTCATCATCTCCTGATATATGTTTTTTTTTTTAAATAGTTGGGTTTATTTTATTTTGACGAGTTGTAAACTTGTCATCTATTGCACTCTTTACTTCAGAACCAAAAGAGGAAGGTCGCTGAAGAAGAAGAGGTTTCAAGAAGGATGGGCCTTGGCATACGGCTTCTTCCTCCATCGCAAGAAGATGCAGCGAGTGCAGCTGGCATCAGATTTGCCTCAAAATTTGAGAGGAACAGGAAGGACAAGCGGGCAGCGATCAAGGCTTCCTCCATATTTCCAGAGTCATCAGGTTCTGCATCAGGAAGTAGACGGTTGGAGCTGGAGTCGAAGAGGAGAAAAATAAAAGCAACTGCAGCTTCTGCTTTATTATCTGGTAGGATTAAGCCTTTGTCGTGGCAACGAAGGGCAGGATTCCTTAAGCCATAACCGTCAGCAAGATCTGGGTATCCCCAAAAATTGTAGCTGGCGGTTCAGTTACCAGAAATGATATGGACGAGGAGCTCGGCCTTTATGTGCTTGGGATGTTTGTGGTGGAAGGCAAGAAAGTACGCGGAATCATGTTTGGTTTGCGAGCCCTTAAGTAGCGCTCATTTTATGTTTCATGTATTGATGCTTTGCACTGTAGTTGGTGATGTTGAGATAAAAGATATTACGGTTGTGTCGCGATACTTTACGTGTATAGTTCCCAAGTACTGGTCTTGTTCTTTTGCTTCTCTCAGTCGTTTATGATGAGATCAGGTATAGTGGGGTTCGGAAAACATCTGAAGGACACCTTTCCCGCTCTTCTTTTAGTCACATGTCGAAACCCATGCGAGTGAGACGGAACTTGAAACAAAAAGCCACAGGTGTAAGAAAATGCCAAGAAGTTGGAAGAGAATGGGAGTTAATTTCCACTTTTTATGCAAGTATAGAAATACGAGGCACATCAGACGGTTCAGTTTGCAGCCATGAGGTGCGATACGTACGATAGATAGATGATGTGGCTCCGGGGATGCACGACCCCCCACCCAAAAGGCATTGAAAGAACCCGCCAAATGCAGTTTGAAGCCTAACATAAAACACACAGACGACTGAACCCCAAAAAACAGAAAGGACTGCTTCGGGAACAACCTACAAGTCGACAGGGGAACAAACAACGCCTCCTAACCAAGAAATCAAACCTAAACTTAAAAACATGCCTCATCATTCTCTCCTACGGATCCACAGTTGAATACACACCAAAAGAATATGAAGCTACAGATTATTTCACAACTTATTCTATACAGCAGACAAAGAATATGACCAGCTAAAGACAAAACGTAAAAAAAAAAAGAAAAAGGAAAAAGCACCTGTACATTTCGACAAATGGGAAACACAACAAAATGAATAAATTTAATGAAAACACAAACGTTATATGGAGATCTCAAGATATACCCTTCAGAGGCAGAGGAGTCGCTGTTAATCCCGCACGGATGGCCTTCAGAAGCGCAACAAATTTGAATAGAGTCTCTTCTGAGTACCACTTGAGTTTCCATGTTCGAACCTTTGAGGCTTCAGTGGACGGCTTTTCTTTTTTGGCATTGTCGGCAAAGCAGTCAACCCCAGACAAGAAATCCGCAAATGTCAAGGTCAAGCATCTACTATCACCGAGCTCAATGACCTGAAGAACCAAAATATGAGTGTCAGGAATGTTTGAGCGACCATTTACCAAGACAATTCGAGTTTTATGTTCGCAGGCGACGAACTACATAGATTCTGTTCCCATTATTTCCACTCAAATCGATCCTCAAACCGATCAGTGAAATTTAAAATCACTGATAGCCCCACCAGTATATACATATTGCATAATTCAGATATTTCACCAGAGGACACAAAATAATTGTGCAGGAGCAATAGATCACCAGCAGCACAATGTTATCAATCAATAGGTACTTAGGTTAGCCTTCAAAAATTTATAGAAGTTTCTCCAAAAAAAATTGGAGACTTAATATGAAGAACTGCTGGTCACTTAACATGCATACTGTTTGCATATCACAAAACAATTGAATTCTTTGAACCAAATGATACCAATAGAACTACTGATTTGGAAAAGGCATAAAAATATTGAATTTTACAAGAAACAATATAGCAAGATCACTTACCATTTCTAGTATATCCTGAATCGCACAGCATGAATCTAGAGAGTAGTAAGGGCAAGTTAATCCACAATCATCGATAGAAGAACCAAACTGTACAAGATTCTCAATGCACACAAGCATATATCCTTCAACAACAAAAATTGATCTCGTAAACCAGGATTCCCCTGTGCAACAATAAAACGAAAAACTTTTTAGTCGTACCATTCTACTTTGTCCTACAAAGATTAATTACAAATGTAAGAGCATAACAGTTAAAGAATTTCATATGCAATAATCGGTAAGCTCAATAACAAAAAGCTCCAATGATGTCGAACTTCAAAAATTTATTCCACAGCAAAATAATTCTTCAACCGTTAATATACAAATAACGTTTGCAGCGAAGTTCCATAAAAACACAGAACAACTCTCAATATATTCTGAAAAATTTTGGATCAGATAACTTTGAAAGCATACCTTCAGATTCATCATGCCAAAACAGCAACATAGAATAGAAAAATATTCCAATCTTCAGATCTTTAAATAAACATTTCTCAAGCAATTTCACCTGAACCTGCTCCCAACTGCCATTTAAATTTACAAAGCAACCAATCAAAGGATAAGAAAGAAGATACTACAAATGGAAGCATGCCAAAATTGCATGCCAATACTGAACAGATAATTAGAGAGTTCACCTTGTTAGAGAGCATGATCTACTTAATGCAGTAGAATCACAGAGTTTTAACAGGGATAGTAAGCTCTTTGACTTTTCAGAAATCCTTGTGAAGAACAGGTATGTTGTACTCCCTTCGAGGTATATCCTAAAGAACAGTTATGTGAAAACCCAAATTGGTGTATAATATATACATCCCATAAACAGAAATTAAGACAAACCGCAAAGCTTGAAGTCCAAGTCCAACCACAACTTCCCTCAAATCTTCAAACTTATGGCATCCCAAGACTTCAGAGAAGCTATCTGTAAAAATATTAACCAGATTATATAATGAAGCTACACGGCCAAAAAAGACAAAAGAACCCCACAATTTTACAGCAAATGCCCTTAAAAGGATCATCAAGTGACATCCAATTAGCAAATAACTTGACCTCGCCCATCAGGTGTTGCTTCAATAAGTAGAATATACAATTTGTCCTCGCAGCTCCGTAGAACAGCAACTTCACTGCAGAAAGTGACAAAAAAATGGCAAAAAACTCCTTCAAGTCAATATAAAAAGAATCAGCACATCATTGAAATAAAGATACTAAATCTCCAGATAATGGCATTCAGCAGGGATGTACCTAACATAAAGATATTATTGAAACCCATTAAAGCTCCAGCCCGTTGTGGACACAGCACAATGACCAGTTCAATCAAGCATCACGCACCAAATAAACAAGCTAATGAAACTTACAAATTCTTTATCAATTAGCATACACCCCACATCATCAATGTAAAGTTTCTTCAGCACTGGACAACAGGGAGATTTATCTATAATATTCGATCTCCAAATAACTACTCATACATAAAAGTAGTTATGTTTTCGACATTTTTAGTCATGACAAAAAAAAAATTCATATAAAGATAAGAATAATAACCTAATGCTGCATCGAGAAAGTAACAGAGCTACATGGAAAGGCCTGTAAATATTCTCTATGATTGTAACTAATTTGGAAGTAACAAAAAATTTACAAATGCTTTAATTTAAGCCAAAAGAGTCACAAAATAGTTTTTCTTTTAACCAGTCACGGAAATAGAAGAAGGAATAAATGGCCTTGAAGTCAACACCTATAACCTCAGCAACTTCAACACCTTTAACAAAAACTCACGAAACAATTTATTTGTTTCCATTGCTCAGATACGATCTGCAATTTATATCGTCATGTCTCCATGATGCCAAAACTTAATTGGAACACTACAATTTTGCTTAGCATCAGAAGAATAGTTGAAGCAGAAAAGTGTGCCCTACCTTTAGAAAGATGTCACTTCAGATGAATCTATATTAATAACTTACAAAGATGTCAAGTAATTCCACGCATGAATCCATATTATTCACTTGGCAAGAGCTTCGGCTACTTTGAGAAAGCGACTTACACCAAGACAGGGCAACAACCTAATGCTCTGTATGACAGAATCTACTATATAAACATAAAAGATGCTGAAAAGGAACATAAAAATTGACAGAATGCAATATCTCTAAAGAACAACTTCTCACAGAATGACATTAGAAACAGAATAAACCTTGGGGACTTTACCTCTCTTGAAAGACAGTTCCACATTGAAATACACAGTCACAACGAACTACTTCCTCAAAGGTTTCAGAAGCACCAAAGCCTGCAACCTTCCGATGAAAAAAGTCCATTATGTGTTCATATTGTGCAAGATCAAGAGAGCCAGTCCCTGCCATTGCACAAGAGTTACAGCCACCAACAATGGATGGATGATTGTTACAGCAACTCTGTTCTGCCTTAACAGAAGGTTCCTCACTTGTTATATTCCATTGCCCATATCCATCAGTCTTTATAAACTCTAAATCACCATTAAGTTTCTCATATATTGGTTTTTTATGAAGATCTTCTGAGAGTGTGATGAACCTTCTCTTAAGCTTCCCTTTACCTCTCTGTTTCTCAATATCACCAACTTCCTGACTCGTACCATGCGCAAAACCATAACCACCATTAACAGAAATACCATGTGTAGAAGATGGTTTGTCACCATTTTTTAATATGTCTATATCGGACTCTTGTTCAGTAGAATTGTCAGAGATGAGAATGCTATTTTCTCTTACTGATGCTTTATCATTCTTTCTTTCAGCATGATATTCCAAATTGAGTGATGCCAGTGAGCAGCCACTGAATCCTTGATTTGCAGATGTTTGAATCAGTAAACCATCAAGATCTGAACTGGACGAATTTAACTCACATGAAGCAACATCACTGCAGCTGGTATCACTATCTGATGATCTCACTGAAAGAGAATCAGCTGATTGTTGCAAGAATTCTTCTTCTAAGTAAAGTCTGCGGTGAAGAATATCCTCTCTATAATGAGGAGGTGATCTTGGGTACATGGAGGACTGTGATCCAATTATCTCATCAATTGCAGTCAACGATCCCAATTTCGTAATACCCTCTACCTGGTGACCTTCAACTGTTGAATAACTTGGACTAGAATGAAGCTTTAATTCCAAGGGAGAAACACCCTGTGGCTCTGTCAAATTATACTTCAATATATCTTGCTCAGAATTCAATCCTAAATTTTGTTCAATCAGTGAGACATTGCCACTATTCACTACTGAAGATTCCATTTTTTCTATGTCATTACTCCTGTGGTCACCAATATAGGGATAGGCATCCTTAAATGACATATCAGACTCCAAGATGCTTGAACCAGTCCCACCTGACAAAATTTCAGCAGGGTTTGCAACATGCGTTGAGCTGATTTCAGATGGTTTGTGACCCTTTCTTTGTCTCATGTCATGAGGAGCTAAACTGAACTCCGTTGAGTGGTTTTTAACCTCTGCTTCATCGGGAGTCTGATCAATATACTCCTGAAATTCTCGCAACCAAAGAACAGATTGATCGTTCTTCATATATTTAGCCCTATTGATTAAATCAGCAACTCTTGTATCATTGTCAGAAATAATCTCTTCTTTTCTCAAACTGTCACTATCACATGATAGTGATTCTTGATCTGAGCAGATAATTCTCCTTTGCTCCTCCTCCTCAATACTAGCTAAACGAGAATATTTTTTCTACAACAAGAAACAGTCTGCATGGTCAGGATGTATAAATCCTGCTGCCCCTTGGTATAAGTTTGTTTTGATGTAACAAAGGAAAAAAAGTATGGAAGTTTGCAAATGAAAACACTTAGGTGCATTTATTTGCGATGTACATACCTTTTTCATACTGATGCGACTCTCATCTTCAGAAGCATCTTTTGCAGGAAAATAAAATCCATAACCGGCAGGCTTTTTTTGTCTTCTTGCAAATATTACATGCCTTTCCCAATACTCTCTTGTGCTAATAAATTTTTCATCTAGCTTCAACTAAAAAAGATACATACTGAAGTTATAACAAACAATTCATGCCAAGAATATGTATAGACAACAAAAACAATACTTGAAGAACCCAAGTAAAAGACGAAAAGTAAAGACAATCACCACAACTTACTTTCTCCAGATTGGAGAAGAAACTGAAAACATGTGCTCTGTACCATCGAGAACAACATATTGGATTTCCTTCCAGCCACAAGTTATGTAGAGATGGAAGGCTCGTGAGGATCTCCAGATCTGTGAAACTGGAAATGATATTGTAGGAAAGATCAAGCCCTTCAAGTGACTTCAAATTTTCAATTCCACGCAATGAAGTCAAGGCATTATTCCTTAGAACAAGCTTTACTATTCGACAAGAAACCTGGAGATGGTTAAAAATACAACTTTCCCGGTTAGTTCATTACAAAAAGATCCCACAGTCTCCAGGAAAAGGAGTTTTACTGTCATTAACATGTGATTGTGTTTAAGAAAAACACCATATTTTTAAAATTGATAGTGTTAGAACTTAGAATGTCAATACTCAGAATGTTAAGCCTGACTGTTGCATGTTAAATTATTATATATTCGTAAACATTTTGGAACAAATATTTCAAGAGATCAAGTAAAAATTGCACCAAATTGTTAGTGATGAGAAAACTCTCTCTCTCTGACAAAAAGGTCTGCCTAGCCTCGGATTGATTGTTGGTGTTGCACATTCAAAAACTAGTTTCCTTTGGGTCTACATCCCTACACAACTTAGAGTTGCAATCATTTTGATGAGTAATTGATTGTTCAACAAATGCTTATATTTGTCATTCTGCGTCAGGGTGGGTTTCTTTTAGTTTTATTCATCTGCACATTTCTTATCATTCAGAGACCATATTGGTAAAATGTAGCCACTTGAAACATTCAATTTTCTTTCCTGGCAAACATATAAAAAAATCAATTGGCACATAATTAATTTGACTACCATTCCAACGCAAGGACTATAAATACAGCTATCCCAGAATAATAGTGTAAAATATGAAAACTAGACTTATGTCCTAAATGTTTGAAATCCAATTCTACAGTTGAATCAAGCAAACCATAATTGTCTTTTGTTCCATTAATCTCATTCAATAAGCATATCACCCTCGACATACTCTAATTGGACCCAAGTCCAGGTTGTTGTATTGGCAATAAAGAAGGTTAAGCTTGATGTGCCACAATGCGAAAAAAAAATCGATGAGGGAGATCTACATGAGACCACTAATAATACCAATGATATTCATATTCTATAAGAAATCTCTTTCTCGTCCTATCTAAAAATGAAGCTCTCCTCTACCTTGCATTCCCTCTCTCCTCCGCCAAACTGTTCTTTTGTCCGAGAAGATTATCATACATGAGGTAAGAACTTATGATGAAACAGTATTCCTTGCTTGAAATTGCTGTCGCATGCTTATGCATAAAAAAAATGTTCTATGTACTATAAGCTTGAATACTAACAAACTCATCAAGAGGTGGTCAGTCTTGTTTCTGGCTAAATCACATAACCAAGTCACAGGGAAAGCCAAGTTGCAATTGTCAAATAAGCATATCTAGACTCCCGTAATTCAAACGAAAAATGTGAAACAAGAATCTTATTGAAATAATTATCAAATGGTAGGTTTATTAAGAAAAGCTTGCATATATTCTGGATGGAGACAGGCCACTAGATTAGCAAAATGTGCAACTAAACAATGACATTAAAGAAACAACTGAGAAGTAATATTTTGATTGTAAGCATATGGAGACCAACCTTACCTCACTCAATGGAGATATTGTTCGCAGATGATTAAAACCAAGATCCAGGTACCGCAGCTTTATACACTTTCGAATGTTATCCAACTTGGCAAACCGGTTCCGACTTAGATCCAAAGTCTCAACAACAGGCAGCAATTGCAAGGATTCATCCATGAGAACCAAGCCATTGCAAGTGCATGAGACAAACCTCAGCTTGTTCCAAGCTGGAGAATCCTTTATGTCCGCGATTCTACTGGCAAACACATGCCTGAGCGCATCCTGAGTTGCCACAAAGCAGAATTGGAGCAAACACCATCAAATCCCATTAAGACCATCAAACCCCTTTTAGGATGGCATAAAAGGTAATCAGAAGACATGCCAGCATAAAAAAAGGAGCATGAATTTCAAAATTGCAGCAATTGTTTCATCGATTCAGAAAAATAATGGAGAACATATACTGAGTATACTTCATATTACTATAACAGATATACATGCGATGGAATTTAGAGGAACTTAATAGAAACAAAGTAAATAATCTGCTCGCCAGAAAGTACATTGTGATTAGCACATAAATAGACAGTTATTCCACACGAGAAGTGGAAATTAGCATGCAACGCTTTTTAGATCAAGATTTCAAACGGAAGCCAGTAGGAACAAGTATCTTACAGTGGAATTATGGCAAATGAGCTTCTCGAGCGTGTGGCGCAGGTCGAGCAGGCCCTTGGCGGCGGTGGTGGACAAGTCACACCCCCGGAGCTCGAGGACCTTCAACCTCCCGAACGGAAGCAGCGAGAGGGGCGTCGGATCCCTGCCAGGCGGCGGCAGCACACTTACCACCTTAAGCGCGGTCAGCAGCCCAAGGATCCGGCGCAGCTGCTCGAGCGCCCGGTGGTCCCCGAGATCGGAAACGTAGGCCCGGAGGTAGTCGACTGGGGCGCCGGCGAGGAGGCCCTCGAGCTCCTGCAGCGCCTCCAGCCGCGTGTGCACGTAGTGGAGCCCCACGGGGTTCAGCTTCAGAGTCAGCGCCCCCTCGAGGAGCGGCCCCGCGTTGCGCTCCACGAACTGTACCAGGTGCTCGAGGTAGCGATCCCCCGTGACGATCACCATCCCCCACCGCGGCGAGAAGAGAACCCCAACGAATTAGGGTTCTCCAGAAGCCACCATCGACGAAAGATCCAAGACAAGAACGAGGTTGGCGGCTTCCAATCGAGAAAATTAGGGTTTATTCCAGCCCAAAAAACATTGGATTTGGGTGGAGAAAGAAGCAGCGGGAGAGGAACCGCCTCACCATGTCAGACGGGGAGGGCGAAGAGAGCTTACGCGTACGATAATTAACCGTCTCGCCTTTGCCCTCTCTGAATCACGTAGTACCAGGAGACCGTTCCGGGAGCGCGATTCCACCTGGGATACGGGATCGCGAAGGGACAGTAAAATAACAAAACGAACTTTTCAATCGACCCACTTGTCTACCACCCATCTTACGGGGAATAGCAATGCAACTGTCAGTGGGCTCCACAAAAGAAAATGACAAATGATACACAGGTGATTCGTGAGAAAGGAAGTAAAAAAAGTAATCACCTCCACAATTACGTAACTGTTTACCCCACCCGCAGCCCACGTCACCATCCTTAACCTGCTTTTATTGGAAGCGGCCGAACTACCACGTGGGCCCACATGGGCCCGTGATTTCAGACGCAATCGGTAAACGGTACGACACACATCAACGTTTGGTTAGGCTAAGTCTTGGCTGTATTGTCAATTACAACTGAGATGGCACGTGCTCGTTCCAGTGTGGTGCCAGATAAGCATGAATGAATGCCCACGATGGACTCCTCTCTAGTCAACGATGTCCTCCTGGTCGTCGTGGTGGCGTGTGGGTTTTGGTGATCACATCCGGTTTGGTCCCCAATTCCGGTCTGATTCCGACCGGTCCCCATCGGAAGAATGAATTGATCGAGCCCGGGATTAGATTCGGGCTCGAACCAGCATTTATTTTTGGCATGGACCGGAATCTAACCAAATCACGTCGGCTGAACAGGATGTGTTCGATGTCAGTTATTTCTTCCCGTAATATTTTTGATGCTAGAAGAAGTGTTCAATGTCATAGAAATGATTATCCACCAATACTTTCAATTAACGCTCAAGCAAAGATGTTTTGTTCTCGACCTATAATACTTTCATCGAATAGGAGTAGCAGCCATCCTTTCCACATATTGGTAGCATCTACCTCAACATAGATGTCGACATTTATTCAACGACCCGAGTCTTACACCCCTACTGATGATCCCGAGCTATTTGCTCATCTTTGTCAAGATATTCCTAAATCTCACTCAATAAGTGAAGTTGCTAACATACATAATATAATTTGTTGCTCTACTTTTACCTCATTTAGCCCAACAAGTGGTGCCACTAACTAAATCTCAATCTCTAGCTCAATTGCCACCGACATCAGTTCCTGTTAAGGTTCCTCGACCCAACATGGCGCCAACATCCTATGAGCACTCGAGACCCATCAAACCACTGACCGAGCAGACACTTCGATCTATAACTATGAAATTCAATGGATCACACTACTACTCTACCTTGCTTAAATCTGAGGCTCAATCGTTATATTCGATATAGGGCTAATGCTTGGAAGACATTCGACGAGAGTTCTAATAATCAAAAGAGGAAGCATTGGTCGACCCCACCTTAGGATGATCACCATTCACCCAGAAAATCTAAGAGAAACCAATTCTAGTGAACTTTCGTCTACCATCCACAAAGGCATTTGATGACAATACCGACCCAAATAAGTACATTGGAACTTTATGTGTCTAAATATTGTTGTATAATACTTCGGATGCCCTAATATATTATACCTTCCTAATCATGTTAAAAGGCTCAGCACCAAAAGGTACATCCGTTTAAAGTCACTTTCTATCAGTTCTTTGCCCGGCATGTAAAATATACACTTGCAACTTTTAATGGTAACACTCCTCAAACTCAAATAGGGGGAGGAAGAAATACTCGTAGACTTCTTCACTCGATTTATGAGCGAGATCCAAGGCGTAATAGATGTCTATCCATTACTCATAATATAAACTTTTATGATGGAGCTAAAGATTTCTCGCCTCCTTGTTGATAGAGAGACCACCAATAGTTGTACTAGAGGCACTTCAAAAGGACCAACTCATACATTATTATCGAGGCAATAGTCTTGGGCCAAGCATAAAGAGTCATACAAGAGACCGAAGTAGTAATAGCCACAATCAACCCTAGCCCTAAGGTCACCACGATGAAGGGCAAATTGATGACTCCTACGGTTTGAGCTGACTATCTTAAATATGACTAGAACTAGAGTTTTTCTACAGATAAAAGAGAATGGGCACTTAAAAAACCCTCACTCGATGAAGAGCCCATTAGTGAAAAGAGATAGATCTAAATACTATCGGTTCTACCAGTTACGGTCACGACATGAATAATTATCGCAACTTGAAAGTATAGATTGAGGAGCTCATACATCAGGGACACCTTAGACGATTTATCCAAAAGCACTAAAAACCCTCACCCTAACCATAGGGGCTAATGGAGAGACAGATTGATCTCATCATTTGTGGGCTTGTCCCAAGGGGGACAATTCCTTGAGTCATAAGGCTTATATCTGAGCCATCATTAAAAAACATCTAAGGATGACTCGAAGATAACCTTTAAGATGAAAGAGACGGTGTACCTCGACCCGAATCATAATGATGCCTTGGTTTTTATGAGAATAATAAATGCTTGACTGAAGAGGATCACGATTAACATATCCTCTACTTTGATGCTTTTCAAAAACTTAAGTTGTTAACTAAAAACCCTACCCCTATAATTTCTTATTGATAGGGTTCACTAGCGAATCTATCTCACCTCTTGTGATTGTGAATCTATATGTAGCATTTGGAGAAAAGTATTTTTCCTATACAATACTAGCTAATGGTGGTGTATATCCCCTTGGCATACGACATGATTATAGGTCGACCCATAATGTGTTAGTCATGGGTACCCTACAAGCCAATTATGTGAGCAATGACACGTGTGATATAACACGCAGCTATTATTATTATTTCTTACTTTATATTGCTTATTGCATAAATATATTGTGATGTCCATAGATCTATTTAATGAGAATCAAATCATGATAAGATCACGACAATGAGACCGATTCACCTTTAAACACAAATCCTAAATAATTATGATCATAGGTTACTCGATAGGGATATCGAGATAACCGAACAGACTGGTGTACTATATACTTATCTATATGATGGAGGTGATTGGTCTCATAACTGCTCATGTAGGGACACTAAGGATACAATGTAAGTGCTCATTAAAGAATGAGTTCATTAATTGATATGCTCACAGAATGCTAGATGTTGATGACATATTACTATCAGACAAGCGATTTCGTAGTCCTAGTAGTGTATCTGGTCCTTAAACTTGAGACACCAAGGATGTTATGTATGAATACTCTACTTTTTGATACTAGATTTATAGATTTGGAAGTTTCAGAACTAGTTTAATCGATCATTAGAAGTGGCAGCCAATCTTACGATGGCTATTTAGTGTCGATAGAGGATCATCCACACTTGATATCATGAGAGGAATATCCTTTATGTTCTTGCTCAAACAAGTCCCGAGCCGAGGTCATTCGGATTGAGAGAGAAAGAGTTATCCGTGAGAATCCGATTATAGTAAGACTCGATAAGAAACCATATGTGCCTAACAACACCATGCTTGGTATACGATCTTTGAGTTATTATATGGATAAGGGACTATAGGTACATGATAATTGAGGATAGATATGTCCAATGGATTGGATTCTCCTGTATCGTATAAGGACTACAGCGTAGTGGCCTTGTACGTCCATAGTCGATGAATCGAGTGAATTATTATGGAGATAATAATTCACAGAGTTAGAATGAGTTCTGATAGGTATGACTCATAGCCAGCTTGATATTTGGCCTAAAAGATCACACACATATGGTAGGCATTGCGACGAGTAAAAGTTCATATATAAGATATCCACTGTAGCTCATATCTTATTGGATATCCAATAAGCTCTTGAATTATTTGATTATATGGATAATATTCAATAAGAGCTAATAATGGATTATTGGGTAAAAACCTACTAGTTTAAGAGGTTTGGGTAATTTGATGAATATCCAATACCCAATAGGGTAGGATATATTAGGGTTAAGTTAACTATGAGCCTCTATAAATATGAGAGAACTAAAAATCCATCACCAAGCTAGGGAGGTCAAGAAACCTGACCCTCCATTTTTATTATCGTTGAGCTATGAAGGTCAAAAAATCGATCCTCAGCATTGTCGACCTCCACACCTAAAAAAGGGTTGGGTTCACGTTAGCAAAAATTGATTTGTTATCGAGGAGGGCATGTTGGCAAGGAGTGACCCTTTATCAATGGACGAAGGCTATCAATTGAAGGTGTGGGTCGGGCACCCCCTAGTACCGTCAACAATTACCTAATGCACGAAGTTGAAGAACAATCAAGGAGGTGTAAGCTTAATGTGTCGGATGAGCTAGATGCTACATTTCATATCCCTCTTATGATAGCTCCCAAAGCATACATTGGGAGGGACAAATGATAGGGAGAGTATTGTAAGCTAGTTATCACTCGACGTGTGACCTCATTGTAATGTTCAGGGTGGAAGGAGAAAACAAAAGATACTCTCCGTTTGTCTGCTCATGTGGACAAGGGTCTAATATAGGCGATTATGAACTGTCTCTCCCTCGTCACCCATATGGATAAAAAACTAAGGGGAGATTGTCCATCGGTAATATGAGGGGTTGATCAACGATATGGGGGCTTTGCAGCATTCATGTTGTAGACCTATTGCCCGACATGGGTCCCTCAGGGATGAGTAGAGGAGCCCACCTCCTCATCGCTTCCAGCCCGCATCGACTCCTCTCACAGTCTATCTTACGACAAGTGAAAGAAGAGGGGCAGGTCGACGATGGGAGAACTTTGTAGCATCCTCGTTGTGGACTCACTACACGATGTGGTTCCCTCAACGATAAGTAGAGGGGGATCCCACTTTGACACTGCATATAACTTGCCTTGGCTCCTCTCATAGCTCGTATCAACAACGAGCAGAAAAAGAGGGGTAGGTCAGTTACTGGGACTTTGCAACATTCTTATTGTGTACTCATTACCTAATATGGGTCGTTTGGGTTGAGTAGAGAAGTCCACTACCACATCGCTTGCAGCCTGCCTTAACTCCTTTCAAAGTCTGCCTCAACAATGAATAGAAGAAGAAGAGTAGAACGATGATAGACCGTTGCCTCGCACCCCTCGCATGCGGCCCTCATTTAGTCGAGAAACCCAACCCTGCCCTTTACTCGAGATCTAACAATTGAGAAACCTAACCAGGTTGGATAGAGATGGGCCACCTTCAGTCAAGGTGGGTCTCATAGTGATGGATCACCACCAAAAGGGCTTGCACCCCTCATTTACGGTCCTTACTGAGTCAAAGAGGTTGAGAAACCTGACCCTCTCCTTTGCTCAGGTGGGTCCCTCGATAGGAGGGTTAGGTCGATGGATTGCTATCAATAGTATTTGCACCCCTCTCTTGTAGTCCTCACTAAATCAGGGAGGTTGGAAAACCCGACCTACTCCTACACTTAAGGTATGGAGGTTGAGAAACCCAACCCTCCTTTTTCATTATCGTCGAGCCACAAAGTCAAAAAATAAATCCCTTTATTGTAGACCTCCATGCCCGAAGGAGAGTCGGGTTCACGTTGGCAAGAATTGATCTACTATCAAGGAGGGTCTGTCAATGAGGAGTGATCCCTTACCTAGTGACAAAGGTTGTTAATTCGAAGCAGAGGTCGGGTGCTCCCCAATTCCATTAGTGTTTATCTAATATACAGAGTTGAAGAATAATAAAGGAGGTGTAAGCTTTATATGTCGGATGAGTTATACGTTGCACTTCGGATCCCTCTTGTGATAGCCCCTGAAACATGCTTTTGGGGGAAGGGGATACAAATGATAGGGAGAGCATTGTCAACTAGTCATCACCTAACATGGCCTCCATATTACGTCTAGGATGGAAGGAGAAGACAAAAGTTACCCTTCGCTTATTTGCCCATGTGGATAAAGGTCCAAGACATACGATTATGACTGTTCCCACCTTGTAGCTTATGTGGATAAAAGATCGTGGGAAGATTGTTGGAGGATATTAGAGGTTGCCTCTCCGTAGAATATTTCATGAATTATTCTATCCTTTTATGAATAGATATAAAAGCTAATCTTCAATATTACATTTTGAATTATTCTGTCCTTTTATGAAAACTAATTTTCATACTCACCTTATATCGAGTTACTAATTTGGGCGTTAGAAAAATCGAATCAGAAAATCTCTTCCTACCTCGGAGCTTAACGTTTCTATCTCAAAGACATCTCGGACAATCTTATAGACATCTCGGACAATCTTATGTACACGGGTCTGAATCGTCTCAGACGCCAGAGACTTCTTTCCATAAAAAGATCAATTACTTGATTTATATTGAGTAGTTTTTTTAATATCTTTAATAATAAAGAATATATTAGTATATGTTCACCTCCATTCCCCAACATAATATCACCATTTTGACTTCATAGCTCCTTCAGGCAATATATGTCATGGTGTCTCGGTAAGTATCACTAACCTAGCAGTCTTATATTTTGATTATGATGAGACGTTTTGGTACCGTATGATTTGTCAAGATCATTTCTCGTCTCACGTCGTCAATTACATCCATTTATAAGAACAAAAGGACACACCTCTTTCCCCTTCCTCCCGAGCATGGAAAATTACACTGATTCCTCCACATCAGATTCTTCCCTTCAATCCAATTAAGATGAAAAAAGCCTCTTAGAGATAGCACAAGAGCCTCCCCTCTTACTGAAAAGGGACAACGAATCTTTATCTCTACTTTACTACAAGTCTATTTTCTCATTTATTCAGTATGAACTCATTAAAGTTGCACCACAATGTGATACCCCTTCTTTATTTGTCTTCCAAAGTTGGCTCCGAAGCCCCAATCGCGTGGAAGTAAGACGACGATACATTTCAAACCAGGCAAGGATAATGCCCCTCTGGTATTCCTTCTTTCTTCGTCTTTCAAGGATCGAGAAAAGCATGGAGGGCATCCCTCGAATGGGTCTATGATTGCATCGACGAAACCAACCTAACTTATTCTGCTCATTATCATGTGGATGGACGATCTATAGCTGTAGTTGATTAGGTAGGCGTATGAACAGGGCAGAAACTTTGTATCCATATCTCCTCCCTCCCTTTCAGGAACTTTGTCTCCTCCCTTTGCCGTCATTGAAGCATCTCCTTGCGTTGAACTCATTTGCATTAGGTTTCTTCTTGCAGCAGCTTTCCCCATGCATCAAGCGTGTCTTCTGATACCAGTTCCTTGTTTGCGTTCTCTTGCATGTATTGGTAACACGCCATAGAAGTGGTCGGTCTACGTTGTGCGCATTCCCCGTAATCTCTGTGAGAAGCTACCGTCGCGAAGTAATGATTCCCGCACCGAATACTGGCATTTAAATCCCTCGGCCTCTTCATGATCCATCAGCCACCGCAAGCCACCAAGCGTTCTTCTACGCTGGCATCGAGACATGCTTCTGAGGACGGTCCTCATGTCGTCCTTCTTCTTCCTCCTCTCCTTCGTCACATGCACGTCGGTGCCGATGACGCCGACAAGCCCCGACGAGAACACGACGGAGTTCATCCGCGCCCGGTGCGGCGGCACCCGGTACCCGGACCTCTGCTACACGTCGCTCTCCGGCTACGCGGCCGCCGTCCAGCACAGCCCCCTGAAGCTCGCCCGCGTGGCCACCAACGTCACCCTCGCCCGCCTCCGTGCCCTCTGCTCCCACGTCTCCGCCCTGCGTCGCGCCAGTGGCGCCGGACACGTGGCAGCGGCGCTGAGGGACTGCGCGGAGGAGCTGGGAGACGCGGCCGACCATGTGGGCAGGACCGCCACGGAGCTGCGGGAGCTGGAGTCCGTGGAGGAGCCGGAGGTGGCGTGGCGGGTGTCCAGCGCGCAGACGTGGATGAGCGCCGCCCTGACCTACGAAGGCACCTGCTCCGACGGCTTCCAGAACGTGGGCAGCGGCGGCACGAGTTCAGTCGAGGCCGACGTGTGCCGCCGGGTTGGAAAGGTGAAGCAGTACACCAGCAACGCCCTCGCTCTCGTCAACGGCCTTGTCGACGGCCGATGATCTCCCGCCGTCCGTCGACCACTGTCACCGAAACTATCTTATTCCAGTGTTACGTACTCTATGTCTGTCATACTATTTCTAATTCTGTACGGAGTCTAATGCAATGTATTATTACGTTGAGCAATCAACATAATTAAATGCAACCTTTATATTGGTAAGTAGTGATGTACCGTCGAACCGGTGATGGAATTCCGAATCTCGATGCAAAATACACGCCGCGAACAGCTTGCGCCCCTAGGAAAACCCGCTACCTTATACGGCTTTTCATTACCCAAAACCGTACCAGCATTTGGTAAAGTGGGATCCACTTATGATGCCACGTCCTTCACCAATCAAAATTCTGGGTCACATCGTACCCTGCAAACCGGTGTAAGAATTATGTCTTAAGCAGAACAATGTTCGTGGCACACGTATTCTCGCTCCCTCTCGTCCTTTTCTTTGATTGATTTCTGAACCAGAGCGACTATTTACCTTATTGTATACCTGTTTTTCGATCGGAGGTGGCGAAGAGTCCTTGTGGACCCCGAAGTGGGACCACTTTCGATCCAATTGCAACTGGGGTAACCACAGGACGGGTAGGATTGGTCGAGATTTTTCTTTTCTTTTGGTCTATTTATCCTCGTCGTTTCGCACGCACAGCCTTCTCGCTCTCTTCTGTTCTTTACGCGGACGCTCACTTTACCTTTCGCATCGCTTCTTTTGGTTCGCTTTGTTTTCTGTCACCTGCTCTCCCAGTCCGGTGGTGGCGAATCGAGGAGGAGGAAGAGGAGGAGGAGAAGACTCGAGGTCGTGTGGATTGCTTTCTGCTTCCCATCCCAAAGCGGCCGTGCGCCGCGGTTTTCTTGGCGAGGAAGGAGGTTCGAATCCCTGAACCCGCGGAGAGCGGTTACCCGCTAACACTTCGTTTCCACTTCCCGCAAAACCCCCTTTCTTGCCCCGTTCCCCTCATCGCGCACGCGAAATAGCTTGAGTTTTGAGGCCGCCCTCCCCGCTCGACGATGACCTCCGAGGAATCCCGGGTTGTTGGTACGATCTCTGTCGCCGCCGTTGCTTTCTTAGTTGTCCTCACCTTTATTGGCAAGTTCTGCTTGTTTTTCTTGATTACTTGGGTTCTTGGGGTTGGATTTTGTGGAATCGTATGTTTCGACATGGTTGGTAATATTGGGTTGGGGTTTTCTGAATTTTCAAGGGGGGTTGATGCTTAATTCGAGATACACGCGGACTTCTTGCTGATTGCTAGTTAAAAGATCATTTTGAGGAGCTAACGGATGTTTGAGTTCAAGTTTTAGACATGGTTGGTTAGATGGCTCGACCTATAGGGGCGCTGAAAGTAGAATTCGCTAATCAAGAACCAATGAAATGAATGTAAGAGCCTTGCTCATGTGAAATTTTGAAAGAGGAAATTTAAAAGGTTAGCTTTCATATTAAAGTTGTGAGAAGAAGATGTTCTATTGTGTTTGGCATGAAAAGAATGAATGAAGTGGGTATGTACAAGAGACTCTGTCAAAAAAAAAGGTGAAAAGAGGAGCTTTTAAAGAGTTCTGCCTGAGAAATTTTCCATCATTGGTGTCAATCTCTTTTGTTTCTGCCTAATCCAAATATTGGACTTGTGCGCATGAGCTAAGAAGGTAAGCTGACTTTGTGGTTCAGTAGTTAACCAGGATTGAAGCCGAGTATGTAATTGTTGGTGCTAACTTTGTGTTACCATGATAGAACAAGGATTGAAGTAAGAGGAACATGTTACTGTCGGAGAAGTAAGACGAATATGTTGTTGTCAAGGCAATTTTGTAATGATGCTTTTACTTTTGATTATCTATTTCCTATATCTACATTAGGCTACTAGAATACCACTGAATTTGTTGCCGGTAGTTGCATAACAGTTGCTTTTGCAATATGTTTTCTCACCATTGCTACTATAGATGATGGAGAATCTTTTCTTCCATTTGTAATAAGCATATTGGAGAGAAAAGAAGATAATCTTGTTTTTTCTTTTCCTATGTTAAATATAGAGGAGAGTGAAAGAGGAAAGGAATACCATCTTCACTTGTTAGTTTGGTAAATGAGTTTAAGGGAAGTTTCAATGTGTAGTATAGAAATTTGCTGTTGTTGTTTGGTCTTTGAAAATATCTTTCTTATCATGTAAGGGCAACTAAGTAAATCATATTTGTATGCTCTCTCTCTCTCTCTCTCTCTCTCTCTCTCTGATTTTATCCAAAATTTTCCAATTTTGGAGAGAATCAAATGGCCTTCAGTGATAATTGGATTCGCTCCACTTCTCTATGCTACTCTCCTACTAATTGCAACTAAACAGGATAATCCACTTCTCTTCTCTCCACTTCTCTCCATCCAAATAGACCCCCAGAGTAAGGTGTGGAATTTGAAAATAGTTTTAGAGCATTTGTGACGAAAGGGCCAAAATTATTAGACTAAAAAGATTAATCGTGAAGATAAAAAGGTGCAAAAGAATACCCATCTCAGAAAATATTATATTTATCATTAATTATGTCTTGGGACAAATACTAGTATGCCATTATGATATGCATCTATTTCGGACATTCCCAGAAGTTAGAGATCAAATACAAATACATGTCTAGCTTCTGTGCTATAAATTTCCACAAGGATATTGTATCGCATTAACTCGGAATTAGGTCCAATGAATACCTTCAAGGCTTTTTATGTCCTCTCCTTTCATGTGTAAAGTCAGACATATCTTTTACATTTTCTATTAGGTTGGATGAATTATCTTATAATAAGTTGAAGTAAATAGGAAACACCATTGGTTGATTAAGTACAAAATGTTATAAGTAGTCACATCATTGTGAGCATGATCATTATGTTTGCCATTTTACATTGGTGAAAGATTGATGAAAGCCAAACTGTTGGGAGTTTAAATTTCAAATTGGAGCTAGACTTTTGTACTTGTTTCTCTGCAGTTCCAAGGAACTTCAGATTGCTGGAAGAGCTTGAAAGGGGAGAGAAGGGCATCGGTGATAGTACTGTCAGCTATGGAATGGATGATGCTGATGATATTTTTATGTGTTCTTGGACTGGAACCATTATAGGTCCTCAGAATGTATGTTCCGATGTCACTGTTTACATATAATCCTGCCACATGCTTGCTATTACTGTACTAAATAGTGGAAAGTTTTTGGCTTATTCTATTTCAGACTGTTCATGAAGGGCGGATATATCAGTTGAAACTGTTCTGTGACGAAGACTATCCTGACAAACCCCCTGCTGTCCGGTTTCAGACACGGATAAACATGACATGCGTCAACCAGGAAACCGGGATGGTATTTACTAGCTGTTAATTTAATTATTTGTATTACTGAAAGATAACATGATGTTGATCCTTATTAGTATTATTGTCCAAATATATTCAGGTTGAACCTGGCCTATTTCCGATGCTTGCAAACTGGCAGAGAGATTACACCATGGAGGACATTCTAATGACCTTAAAGAAAGAGATGTCAGCTCCCCAGAACCGGAGGCTCCACCAGCCTCCAGAAGGTATACTGCTTGTCAAAATATTGCACCCAACTTACATATTGTATTATCTTCTTGTGGTTTTATAAGATTTACATGCTGGTCGACATTTTAGGAAGCGACGATCAGAGGATGGAACAGAAAGATCTAGCGCAAAGGTGTGCTATCCTTTGAGCCGTTGTGAGAGGGCGAAAAATCATCTAAGATGATGTTAATTGGCATATGAAGCATGTGACGTGGACTGTTTGCTTCTTGTGGGAGTTTGGCTGAGGAGGTTTCGAGTAAATAAACTATATTGTAAGTATTAGTTATGCTTTTGTGCATAACAGTGCCTTGCAATTATGTAACCAATAAAAGCTTTTATTTCCCGGTCGTGAACTATGCAATATTAGTTGTGTCGAATGATCCTAAAAGTTCATTGGGTACTTTACTGTTGCCTTAGATACTGTAAGCTTATTGGAGGATGAACATATAATGAAATTGTTTTGTCCATTTGTTTATATATATTTTAAAGAGTTATATGCTCGCTATGCAAGCAACTTATGCATCTTATAAACATGTTCCGTCGATATCAAAGTCATGATATCTTCTTCGCTACTTACCCTTCGATAAAAATAAAAATTATGATTTCATGTGGATGACTGAGCTGTGTTGACGTTTATGATCATGTGTTTTCCTTAACCTTGTTATCTGGCAAAATCGAATATATGTTTTCATTTTCGTATATATATTTAACATATATCTGTAAGGTTATGATTGTTATTAGTTGTCCATATTAACTTAAAATAGTTAATATTAATCATTTATAGAAGCGTTGGGATGATAACGAGATTAATAAAGAATTATAAAATCGGGAGGAATTCAAACGGTATACTTAAATATATGAGGCAAATAGCATTACAACGTTTGTTCTTTTCCCGGCTATGGCGCCTCCTGTGGTGCTCTTCTCCTCCCGGACATCCATCCTTCTCATCCCAGACTCCGATCCGCCGGCGGTGGAACTGGACTTCCCCTGCGTCCTAGTGCTTCTTCGTTCGAGATCGAGCGGCCCCGATCGGGGCTAAGGCTGCGGATCGATACGCGACGCCGAACGAGAGTGCCCAAAGCAACCTCGCGGGCCTAAAGGTAACCTCGACCTCCCAAGCTTCAAGGAATCGTTCTTTGTTCTGTTGCGTCTTCTTATTATCCAAGAAACGTATTGCGATCCCGCTCTTTTGATGCATTGGTTGCGAGGGGTGTGGGAGTTTCTCCACATGATTGGATTTTAGCAGCCAGATAGAGCATAAATGCAAGAATCGATTCAATATCATAGCCAATAGTTGGGATTCAGTGACCAGTAAGGCAGGAGGAAGATCATGCGATAGGGATCAAACTACATGTGAATCTGCATATACAGTATACGTACGATGGGGGAGAGCCCTCAATTTGCTGATACCTACAAACGTAAATTTGGTGACGAAATGCATATGCGATGAGATTTTCTTGCTTCCTGCCTCTTTTGATCTGTTCTCGATTGAACCTTGAAATAGAGTTAGGGCAATACCTTATGATCTCAAAACTCACGAGCGATGCTTGCTGGATAAAGTGAATTCTTGAGAATTCTTTGCATTTCTTGTTTCACTAATGAGACCACACATGCCAGCATGCTGCTGTTCTCTAAGATTTTTCTTTTAGAATTGCTGCTCATTAGCCTCAGTAATATGCTGAAATCAAGTTCATATATATATATATATATATATATATATATATATATACTTTACATAAATTTCTGTGAACTAAAATATATAAATGAGTGGGTTATA
>LVTN01000107.1:31648-112107 GCA_001649415.1 Musa itinerans | reverse complement strand
ATATATATAAGGTTGGATAGGCTTGATTATCAATCCTATCGAGCTAATTACATATTATCTCACGTAGTTAACTATAGTTACATTGATATAGTTACATATTATCTCAATATTTATATTTTAAAAGGTTGCATTGATATCTCTATAGTTACGAAAATAAAATATCTAAGTTTATTTACACTAATGTCTTCAGTTTACTAATGGAAACACGAAAACAAAGAAAAAAAAGAGATAATTTTAATGTTTCAATAGGTGATGACGGACGACATCGATGATGATGGATGATGGTGTCGCTGGAGGCCATAGGTGACTGTTGTAGATGAAAAGAATGACGACGAGAGGTGAGGGTCGCTCTACATCTATGTCATACCTTATTCTTTTTCTTATCCACGTGCATTGTGCAATGAATCAGCTCATTAGCATCAAGTCGTGACTCATCACAACTACTCGCATCAACAAACCATACAATCTTTGATATGACCCGTGCATTTACTCTTGTGTAATACATAGGACATGCATAGAGAGCTTTGAATCATGCATGACACACATGATTTCAGCTTTGCGTCTAAAACATTACTCCATGCGCATCAAGAAAATCCACCAACAACTGCAGTCTACAGCGACGTATTACTTGCTGCCAAAACCCAGTGGCTGTCAGGGAATAAAAATAGTAAGTGTTTTAGTAGCAATTGCAAAAATCTAACCATATACCAAAAGGAAATATCCCAATCTACTAAGTATGAGGAGGACAAGACTTGCATCACCGAAAGTGTACAGATCAGATTCTTAACTTGGGTTATCCTCTTCTTTCAAAAAGTATATATATATATATATACAACATCCATGACGAAGTTTCAACTCACCTTCCTCGTCATTGCTTGCTCCATCACCCAATGGCTCTCATCAAAATCCTCTGTTTGCCCAATTTTCTCTTGCTGATTTCTTGCTACGTTGATCTTACGTGGTTTCGGTGCTCCCCAGGACAATTGAGATCCTAGAGCAAATTGCACCAACATGAGAGGAGCTTGCCAAGAAAAAAGAAGTTCAAACAACTTCTTTTGTGGGTGGTGAAATGCTGTAGTTTGTCAATGATTGACAAGGGAAACTGTGCGCTGCATTGCCTTGTCTCGTCTGCTGCAATATGATTCACGAGAGTGAAAATTCCTGATTCTGACACTTATAGGACATATTTTCAACCTCTATGAAATTTGAGGGATCAAAGAGGCCAAATTAGCTAATATCATGAGGTCACGTTGCAAATACATTGCATTTCATGATTGGTCATATGTCCCTCTCTGATGGTGATCCTTCACACCGTGGCAGAGCGAGCTGGCTCGGTTTGGTTCTGTCCCGGGTGTACAGGATCGTCCACCCCTGACGGGTCAGGTTTGGGCTCCGGCTTCCAAGTCGGGGACTCCCGGGGTTGGCCTCCTGCTCGTCGGGCTCCTGTCCCTGCACACAAGTCGAGGTCGGGAAAGGGTTCCCGACTTCGACCCCTCCGAAGATCTCATTAGTGTTGAGTGGCCGAAAAAATGCCCCCCTCTGGTAGCCCCGCAGGGGGCTTTTTATATCTCCCCCTTGAAGACTGCTCGTACTTGTCGCATTTATGGTTGTCGACCCGACTTTTGCGGGGCGACACTGTGCTCGGGCGGCGCCAACCCGACATTTGTAGGATGGTGTCGTGCCCGGGCGGTGTCGTCGCGGTTTTTACTGGATGGTACCGCAATCATGCGGTGCCGTCCCGACTTTTGCGGGACAACACTGTGCTCGGGCGGTGCCATTCCGACTTTTGCATGGCAGCACTGTGCTCGGGCGGTCACGTCTGTGAACAGTGACTGGAGGGTAGATTATCAAAATTGCCCTATCAACCTCTATAAAATTTTAGGGATCAAAGAGGCCAAACTAGCTAATATCATGAGGTCACGTTGCAAATACATTGCATTTCATGACTGGTTCTATGTCCCTCTCTAATTGATTGCACAACTTTAGATGAGTCACCACACTAATTAAATTAGTGAAGCCTGTAAGATCTGGTATTATATTTAGCAGGGACAACAAGAATAGCAGCATGTTCTTGTGTTTTCTTTGACATACCAACCTTTCAGTAACTTGGAATTGGCCACTGCCGTTCAGCAGCTGTAGTCCAAACGACAAAGATGATTGAGTTCCTTTACAGAGTGTTAGATTTAGATGGCAGGCTTTTCTTTTGTCTCCTGGACCATGCTAACTTTTTACTCGAGACTTTTTGAGCTTGGTCACAGTTATCAGCTTTTAAAAGCTTGGTCTGTGGCAGAGATGGTTGAACTCACATATCGAGCTTCTCAGTTATTCCCTTTCTCGTATCTTCGATGCAAGTTTATGCAGGAATTTTTACTACGTTGGAAAAAAAGAGTTTAACAGGTAACAGAAATACATAATGTTACCTGTTCCATGACTTTACATTGGATTCCGGATGCAGGCTTGACTTCTCAGCTTTATTAAGAACCATGATGTACCAATTTATGTCTCTTCTGAGATTGAAGTGGATGTTCTTGCATGAACTGAACTCTCTGCAATGTTTTTGTCCATGGCCTACTTTTCGTCGGTACCTGAACTAGGTCGGGACCCCTCACCTTTGGACCAGAGCTCCGGGTCGAGTTGTCCCTAGCATCTAATGATATAGATCTATTTCAATGTCTGCAGTCTTATCTTTACAAACAGAGAAATTGTTTTCATCTATTCTTTTAGTCAAAAATCATCTTTAAATCACATGTAGTTTCTTGAGACCATGAAGATTAGTGTAAATCCAGGTAGTACGGTAAGATACATGAGCATGAATGAAGAAGCCATGGTTTAACTTGTTCGCTTGTTCAAATAAACGACATTCTAAGGTTGATAGATTTGTGGATTCTCTAATAGTCTTCTTCTATATATTTATTTACTTGTGTTACAGAATCACTTCATCTATAACCGACATTCTTTATTGTGTGATCTTTCAGGCGACCTATTTCCATGCTGCTGCTTGGTGTTGCTCGATCTGGCAAAAATGGATTCAGCATCATCTATTATTGTGTGCATTGGGTCTTCCAGTAGTCGCATGTATGTGCCTGTTACTGCAGGAACATGTCTGTGTTCTCATCCAGTTAGTCCACATCCATTTCAATCATTAAACCTTGTGAAATAAACTCATTTTTTGTGGTTCATGTTCTAAGTGTTTTTTTTTTTTTTTGGTGGCAGGTGAGCTAGGAATTATTTGGGTCAGAGTCATCCAGCTTTAGGCCAGTGAGATGTAAGTCAATACAACATAAACTTTGTTCATATATAAATATACTTCTTGTTCATGTGGATCTCTCATGTTACCTACTGGCAACATCATAGTTGCGAACCAGCATACCTTATTCTTTTTCTTATCCACGTGCATTGTGCAATGAATCAGCTCATTAGCATCAAGTCGTGACTCATCACAACTACTCGCATCAACAAACCATACAATCTTTGATATGACCCGTGCATTTACTCTTGTGTAATACATAGGACATGCATAGAGAGCTTTGAATCATGCATGACACACATGATTTCAGCTTTGCGTCTAAAACATTACTCCATGCGCATCAAGAAAATCCACCAACAACTGCAGTCTACAGCGACGTATTACTTGCTGCCAAAACCCAGTGGCTGTCAGGGAATAAAAATAGTAAGTGTTTTAGTAGCAATTGCAAAAATCTAACCATATACCAAAAGGAAATATCCCAATCTACTAAGTATGAGGAGGACAAGACTTGCATCACCGAAAGTGTACAGATCAGATTCTTAACTTGGGTTATCCTCTTCTTTCAAAAAGTATATATATATATATATACACCTGTTCATGATCAACGTTAGAGGAGGAGAAAAGGAAGTCGACGGCGGAGTGATGCTCTTTATACAAGGAAGGCTGCATGGAAGAAAGTTGTACGTGCGTATCTTTATATCGACGACGGAAACCGAGAAAGGAAGAGAAGGCAAAGCGGCGGGTGGAGTCCAAGCATCGTTGGCCGGCTCAGTTTTGATTCCCCTGACAGCTGTCCACATGGAGTCGGTGGGGGCCCGCAGCCCACCGGCGCACGCGTGACGGTTGGCTGCCTGTCGCGCCCAGTTGTTCCCGCGTCCAAATTGTCTCCCACCGCCTATGCCTCGGCTCCATCCGACGGTCAGCGTTTTCCAGCTCGATCCGACGGACAGTGTCGATCGAGGCCAAACGAGTCCGGACGCCGTGGAATGGCGCGGCTTGTCGGGTTCTGAGTGACCCCCCCAGTCTTACCAGTGGGCTGACTGGAACTTCCGGCGGGACCCACAAGGGTGGGCTCACTCTACGTCCTCCGTCAACCCGAGACGCGGCCGCGCCGGGCAAGCCGAGAGCGGTATTTTCCTCGCGGGTTGCGAGCCCGCCGTTTCGCTGCCGTTAGCGTGAAGCCAAAGGCGCGCGAAGTGACAGCGCCACGCGTATCTCCGTCCATGTCAGCGAAGCTGGACGACACCGACATCCGTTAAGGGCGACGGTAAGCATCAGGTGGGACCAGCTTCGGAGCCCACTCGGACCAGGTAAGCATCACCAACCCGAGATCGAAAGATGTTTAACTCTGCTGTCCCTTTTTTTATAACAGCTACATTAAAAATTAAAACAACCTGTGATATCACTGAAGTTTCATTTTCTTTGCACGTAGTTTCCGGTCATATTATAGTTGGTCATGAAAGACGTGTTGAACTACTAATCTAAAAGCCTTCCTTCCGCTGTGATCGCCATATCCCTCCCTTACTTCACACCCAAGTATGACTAAAGGTAAGAATTCAATGAAACCAAAAGAAAAAGTAGAGCTTTATACCCCCACTCCACGCTGCTCCTCCGCGTTCCCCCTCTCCCCCTTCTCTCTCGCTTTTCCTGTTCTCTTTCTTCACTAAAAGAAACAAAGAGAGAGAGAGGCTGCCTGCGCATAAAGAGAGAGAGAGAGAGAGAGAGAGAGAGGGTGTGTGACCACCATGTGTTCGCTTTAGGTTCTTGTGCATTGTAACGGTGTGGGTCGTTACGGTGAGTACGGTCGCCGCCGCCTCCCCACCATGGCTCCTCCCCCGGTCTGGCTCCGCCTCCTCGCCAGCGCCATCCTGCTGCTGGCTTGCCTCCCCGGCGGGGCCCCGGATCTGGCGGCTGACGCCGCGGCTCTCCTCGCCTTCCGCGAAGCCGTCGGCCGGTCGGTGCTGCCGACGTGGAACTCCTCCGCCCCTGGCGCGCCGTGTTCCTGGCAGGGTGTCGCTTGCGAGTCCGGCCGCGTCGACGAGCTCCGCCTACCTGGCGCCGGCCTCATCGGGCAGACGAGTCCGGACGCCGTGGAATGGCGCGGCTTGTCGGGTTCTGAGTGACCCCCCCAGTCTTACCAGTGGGCTGACTGGAACTTCCGGCGGGACCCACAAGGGTGGGCTCACTATACGTCCTCCGTCAACCCGAGACGCGGCCGCGCCGGGCAAGCCGAGAGCGGTATTTTCCTCGCGGGTTGCGAACCCGCCGTTTCGCTGCCGTTAGCGTGAAGCCAAAGGCGCGCGAAGTGACAGCGCCACGCGTATCTCCGTCCATGTCAGCGAAGCTGGACGACACCGACATCCGTTAAGGGCGACGGTAAGCATCAGGTGGGACCAGCTTCGGAGCCCACTCGGACCAGGTAAGCATCACCAACCCGAGATCGAAAGATCTTTAACTCTGCTGTCCCTTTTTTTATAACAGCTACATTAAAAATTAAAACAACCTGTGATATCACTGAAGTTTCATTTTCTTTGCACGTAGTTTCCGGTCATATTATAGTTGGTCATGAAAGACGTGTTGAACTACTAATCTAAAAGCCTTCCTTCCGCTGTGATCGCCATATCCCTCCCTTACTTCACACCCAAGTATGACTAAAGGTAAGAATTCAATGAAACCAAAAGAAAAAGTAGAGCTTTATACCCCCACTCCACGCTGCTCCTCCGCGTTCCCCCTCTCCCCCTTCTCTCTCGCTTTTCCTGTTCTCTTTCTTCACTAAAAGAAACAAAGAGAGAGAGAGGCTGCCTGCGCATAAAGAGAAAGAGAGAGAGAGAGGGTGTGTGACCACCATGTGTTCGCTTTAGGTTGTTGTGCATTGTAACGGTGTGGGTCGTTACGGTGAGTACGGTCGCCGCCGCCTCCCCACCATGGCTCCTCCCCCGGTCTGGCTCCGCCTCCTCGCCAGCGCCATCCTGCTGCTGGCTTGCCTCCCCGGCGGGGCCCCGGATCTGGCGGCTGACGCCGCGGCTCTCCTCGCCTTCCGCGAAGCCGTCGGCCGGTCGGTGCTGCCGACGTGGAACTCCTCCGCCCCTGGCGCGCCGTGTTCCTGGCAGGGTGTCGCTTGCGAGTCCGGCCGCGTCGACGAGCTCCGCCTACCTGGCGCCGGCCTCATCGGGCAGATCCCCGCCGCCCTCGGCAACCTTACCGCCCTCCACACCCTCAGCCTTCGGTTCAACGCGCTCTCCGGACCTCTCCCTCCGGAGCTCGCCGGCCTCACCGAGCTCCGGAACCTTTACCTCCAGGGCAACGGCTTCTCCGGCGAGATCCCGCCCTTCGTCTCCTCCCTCAAGAACCTCGTCCGCCTCAACCTAGCCGGTAACAAGTTCACCGGCGGGATCCCGTTGGCGCTCAACAACCTCTCCCGCCTCGGTACGCTCTACCTCGAAAACAACCGGCTAACCGGCGAGATCCCGGCCCTCGACTTTTCCAACCTCGTCCAGTTCAACGTGTCTTACAACCAGCTCAACGGATCGATTCCCGCCAAGCTCCGCTCCCAGCCGGCTACCGCGTTTCTGGCCACGGGCCTCTGTGGCGGCCCCCTCGGGCGGTGCCCCGGCGAGATCTCGCCGTCTCCGTCGGCAGAGGGGCCGGCCGCGGGTAATGCCGACGGCTCGGGGGAGAACGACCACAGCAAAAAGAAGAAGCTCTCCGGAGGCGCGATCGCAGGGATCGCGATCGGCGCCGCGGCGTTGTTGCTGATCGTGCTCGTCGTGCTGATCCTTCTCTGCCGGGGAAAGAAAGCGCAGTCGTCGGAGGCAGCAGCCGCGGGCGGAAAGCAGATGGAGATGGGAGCTGCAGCAGAGCCGAGGGACAAGAGTCTAGGCGAGGGTGGAGCGAACGGGAACGGCGTTGCGGCGGCGGCTCCGGCGGTGGCTGCTGCGTCGGCTGCCAACGGGGGCAAGAAGCTGGTGTTCTTCGGGGAGGGAGGGACGAGGCCGTTCGACCTGGAGGACCTGCTGCGGGCGTCGGCGGAGGTGCTGGGGAAGGGCACGTTCGGGACCGCGTACAAGGCGGTGCTGGAGACGGGGATGACGGTGGCGGTGAAGCGGCTCAAGGACGTGAACCTGCAGGAGATGGAGTTCAGGGAGAAGATGGAGGCCATCGGGGCGATAGACCACCCCAACCTGGTGCCCCTGATGGCCTACTACTTCAGCAAGGACGAGAAGCTCCTCGTCTACGAGTACATGCCGATGGGGAGCCTCTCTGCCCTCCTCCACGGTATGCCCACCCATCCTCCCTCCTCCCTCCATCAACAATCCATCTTCTTCTGGTTCAGCTTAAACGTAGGCCATCCAATGCGCAGGCAACAGAGGATCCGGTCGAACACCTTTCAACTGGGAAACAAGAACGGGCATTGCCCTTGCAGCGGCACGCGGCATCGAGTACATCCACTCCACAGGCCCTTCCGCCGCGCATGGCAACATCAAGTCCTCCAACATCCTCCTCACCAAGTCATACCAAGCCCGGGTGTCGGACCACGGCCTCGCCCTCGTTGTGGGTTCAGCCTCTGCCACCACCCGCGTCGCCGGGTACCGGGCTCCAGAGGTCACCGACCCCCGAAAGGTCTCCCAGAAGGCCGACGTGTACAGCTTCGGCGTCCTCCTCCTCGAGCTGCTCACCGGCAAAGCCCCCGCGCAGGCCCTCAACGACGACGGCTTCGACCTCCCGAGATGGGTGCAGTCGGTGGTGAAAGAGGAATGGACCGCAGAGGTGTTCGACCCGGAGCTTTTTAGGCATTAAGAGAAGAACCCAACCAACATCTGGCGATGAATACTTGTCGTTCTTCACCATCTTACGTTTCACCTTTTCTAATAATTATTATCTTCGATCAATAGTTTTCGGTTGCACGGGATCGCTCCTTAGAAAGCCCAAACTCAGCCCACGATGGAGATCCAGTCCAAGCCCAGACTACGGCCCACACGGGACCTCAGTGTCTCCCGGTGGTCGCAACTCGCTTCATTCGACCGGGAGAATTACTGTTTTCGGAAGCCCGATCTCGCTTTGGAGGACCATATGCCAAGCACTTGTTGTTGGTGTAAACAACCTTATGCCGTGGCCTCGGGGCTGACACGACTTGTTTCGGGCCCGAATGGCGAGGATCTTGCTCGAGGTCTCTCGGGGTTGTCGATGTGGGCAGCCGCGCGGATTGGATCACGTCGGGGGGTCCGTAGGGAAGAGTCCCTTTCCTCGGCTGGGTGTGGGGGGGGGTAGCTCCTTCTTCGTACCTGCACACTGGTCAGGTCGGAGCTCGGCCCGACCCCTCCGACGATCAAGTCAGATGGAGTGAAGAGGTCTGTTTTGTGTGTCTTCCCTCCTGGTCCCCCTTCTCTCCTTGGGAGCAGGGTTTTTATAGGGTGACTTACTGTGTCTGATGTGTCTGTTTTGTAGGGAGCAGGATCGTACTCTCGGCCACGTCCAACAACGGTGTTGGCGTGGCGTGAAAGATTGGGCCTAAGCGGGACGTTAATGCGCCTCGGTCGGCGTTCCGATCCGTTTGACCCGATGCTATTGGGTCGATCGAGGCGTGAGGTGTCATCTGGGCAGCTGACGTCAGCCCGAGTCTTGTCGCCATTATTATCCTCTGTCACTTGTTTTGTAGGTAAAAAATAGTTAAAAGCTGAGCCTGGACAGTAGGTACTGACCATAACCTGCAGGCCATCCAATGCGCAGGCAACAGAGGATCCGGTCGAACACCTTTCAACTGGGAAACAAGAACGGGCATTGCCCTTGCAGCGGCACGCGGCATCGAGTACATCCACTCCACAGGCCCTTCCGCCGCGCATGGCAACATCAAGTCCTCCAACATCCTCCTCACCAAGTCATACCAAGCCCGGGTGTCGGACCACGGCCTCGCCCTCGTTGTGGGTTCAGCCTCTGCCACCACCCGCGTCGCCGGGTACCGGGCTCCAGAGGTCACCGACCCCCGAAAGGTCTCCCAGAAGGCCGACGTGTACAGCTTCGGCGTCCTCCTCCTCGAGCTGCTCACCGGCAAAGCCCCCGCGCAGGCCCTCAACGACGACGGCTTCGACCTCCCGAGATGGGTGCAGTCGGTGGTGAAAGAGGAATGGACCGCAGAGGTGTTCGACCCGGAGCTTCTGAGGTACCAGAACGTGGAGGAGGACATGGTGCAGCTCCTGCAGCTTGCCACGGACTGTGCGGCACAGTATCCCGACAAGCGGCCTTCCATGCCCGACGTGGTGGCTCGCATCGAAGCCATCTCGAAGTCGATGAGCCTCGCGTCGTCCTACCAAGACCAGCCGAGCATCGAAGACGGCGACGGCATGTCTCCCAGGCCATAATTATCAAGCTACTTGAGAAACAATTTATGCACTCCGAGCATTATTTTGCCTTCATTTCTTGTGATTAAGCTATTTGTTACATGCTGTTTGTTTCTTTGTTGCTGTTCAAACTTGTAGAAGGAGGGGTCGGACAGTGTGTGTAGGATAGATTACTTGTGTCGAAGTCACTCATAGCTTTTCTTATCATATCTGTTCTTCTGTCTCTGTCGCCTCTTGCAGGACTTGTAATGGCTGCTGGTGGATTGCTCATGTAAGTGGTCTTTTTCTTGCTTGGAAGTTTCTTATGGTGATGTAGGTTATGCCTGTGACTGGCTAAACACAGAAAGAGACTGTGTGTGTGTGTGTGTGTGTGTGTGTGAGAGAGAGAGAGAGAGAGAGAGAGAGAGAGAGAGAGATTTAATTCAATCTGGTGTACCGGCATGAATTAAGGAGTGTGAGTTGGAGGCCTTAACAGTGTGGATTGTATGATTGATGATGTCCAAAGCTCTTTATCAGCTATGTTCTTCTTCCCGTGAGCACAATAATTTAGCTGTAGCTGTCGATGTAGTTGAGAACGAACTATTTCATCCAACTTGATTTGCATACCAATTTATTCTTTTATATAGAATTATTAGAGAATATACGAATCCTATTTAAGGAGATTAAATATACGTAGATATTAATCACTATCATATCATTTAATGATAGAAACAACACCTACCTATAAGTCGATTCCAAATCCAACCTTGAGGAACAATTTAGGCATTAAGAGAAGAACCCAACCAACATCTGGCGATGAATACTTGTCGTTCTTCACCATCTTACGTTTCACCTTTTCTAATAATTATTATCTTCGATCAATAGTTTTCGGTTGCACGGGATCGCTCCTTAGAAAGCCCAAACTCAGCCCACGATGGAGATCCAGTCCAAGCCCAGACTACGGCCCACACGGGACCTCAGTGTCTCCCGGTGGTCGCAACTCGCTTCATTCGACCGGGAGAATTACTGTTTTCGGAAGCCCGATCTCGCTTTGGAGGACCATATGCCAAGCACTTGTTGTTGGTGTAAACAACCTTATGCCATGGGCTCGGGGCCGACACGGCTTGTTTCAGGCCTGAATGGCGGGGATCACGTTGGTCGAAGCTCGGCCCGACCCCTCCGACGATCAAGTCAGATGGAGTGAAGAGGTCTGTTTTGTGTGTCTTCCCTCCTAGTCCCCCTTCTCTCTTGGGAGCAGGGTTTTTATAGGGTGACTTACTGTGTCTGATGTGCCTGTTTTGCAGAGAGCGGGATCGTACTCCCGACCACGTCCGACAACGGTGTTGGCGTGGCGTGAAGGATTGGGCCTGAGCGGGACGTTAATACGCCTCGGTCGGCGTTCCGATCCGTTTGACCAGATGCTGTTGGGTCGATTGAGGCGTGAGGCATCATCTGGGGCAGTTGACGTCAGCCCGAGTCTTGTCGCCATTATTATCCTCATCACTTATTTTGTAGGTAAAAAAGAGTTAAAGCTGAGCCTGGACAGTAGGTACTGACCATAACCTGCAAAAGGTCATACGATCATCCTTCCATTGACGATGCAGGAGATCACTGAAACAGATCAAGCATCAGTTTTCCAAGCAGCTGTTTCAATTAGTCCAGTAAAATAGTATGTATGCAAAGCAAATATTTTGTGGATATATATGTTCTCAAGTACAGCAATTCATTGACCAATCGAAATGCTGGTACGAGTTGATGAAAACTTACCTCTTCTCTGGTTCTCAGACTTGTGAGCTTATACTCTACTGTTTACAAGAAGGCGAGCATCATCAAGCGAGAGAAGAAGGAGGAGGAAGAGGGAGAAGACAAGCGTACCGCCGCGATGGATAAAGCTGTTGCTGCGGAGCAAGTTCTTCGGGGTGTGCGAGGAGCACAAGGAGGCGCGGGAGAGCGAGGAGAACATCTACCGCGTCGAATGCGGCCGCCGCATGTGCCCGCACTGCCTCGCCCAGCCCGGTTGCCCCCATCGTGCCCACCGACACCTCCAGATCCGCCGCTACGTTTACCAGGACGTCGTCCGCGCCCACCACAGCTGAAGCTCCTCAACCGCTCCATTGTCCAGGCAAACAGCTTTTGCTTCACCGTACATATTCTATTCTGGACTTTATTGACTCCCCTTAATTTACCTTATTTAAATCGTTTTTATTTTTGTTATGATAACAATTCGAAAAAAAATAAAAAAGATAAATTAACTTTTTTTTTAGCTAATTACAGAGAATCCCAGTAGCTACATTTAATAGTCGAGTTCTTATATTAAAAAAAATTATATTTTCTATAATTACGAAAATAAAATATCTAAATTTATTTATTCTGATATCGTTTATTTTATTAATAAAAATATTAAAAAAAGAGATAATTTTAATATTCCACTTGATGATGACGGAGGATATCAGTGGACTACAATGTCGCTAAGAGCCGCAAGTGGCTATTATGGATCATGAGAACGATGATGAGAAATGAGAGTTGCTTTGCATCTACGTCGATGCTAATGCAAATGCCAAGCGGTATCACTTGGCAACTGCATCAAAACCGATACATACGTAGAGTGAGATCACTCGACATCTATATCGACAGCCCTTTTACTTCTCAAAAATTACATCAACGTCGACGCAAATATAAAGCAACGAAAGGGTCGCTTAGTAATTATGTCGACAACGACATATATCTAAAGTGGCTCTCACCTCTTGTTATCGCTCTCCTCATCCATAATAGTCATTCGTGGCCTCTAGCGACGTTATCATTCATCACCATTGATACCGTCCATCATCACATAGTATAATGTTAAAATTATCTTTTTATTTTTATTTTTATATTTCCCACGACGGATAAATAAATCTAGTTGTTTTATGTATAATGTTAAAATTATCTTTTTATTTTTATATTTTTCATGATGAATAAATAAATATAGTTGTTTTATTTTCGTAACTATAAAAATATCAATATAATTTTTTAAAAATATAAGGATAAAAAATAGATAGCTAACTAGAAGAGGTTATATATAATTAGCCCCTTTACTATAAGAATGTCAATATAATTTTTTTAAAATATAAGGACAAAAAATAGATAGCTAGAAGAGGTTATATATAATTAGCCCCTTTCTTAATAAAATAATAATAATTTATGCCAAATTACTATATATTTAATGCCGTGACAATTATGCCAAATTAGAACTTTTTCCCGCTTTATTTTTTTATCCAGCTGTCTACCGTGAACAGCGTGAAAGTGGTGCTCTCGAGGCCCTAGAGGCAATCAAAGCCGTCCAAGACGAGCTCTGTGAGATCTGCCGTCGATCCATGGCAGAGCCCAATCGCCACCGCTCCATCACCTGCGTGGTATTTCTACGGTATAATACCCCATCTTCATACGGGCAATTATGTCATTTCATTATGATCCGCTGATACACCGTAAGCGTAGGTGTCCGACGCGGTAGGTAGGAGTCACATCGTCGGGGCCCACCAGACGCGATCCGTCAGGGCCGTTCGTTAAAACTCGGACGGCTGATCTTGAGGACCTCCAGTCCGCTCCCCGCTCATCCTCCCTTCCGGACGCAAGTCGTCGAGTGGATGTCCGCCGTTGGATCACCGAATCCCCGTGTCCGAGCGTCCTCAGGAGGAAAGCATTCCCTCGCAGGGCCCCACTTTTGTGAACTGAAACACCAATCGCTGGCATCTCCAAGCTTTGTATAGATTTATAGTAATCGGACGGTACGTCTTCAATAACTCGACCTGCAGATTTGATCTCTATCCGACAAGCAGGAATTGGAAGTTTGTAATAAATGGTGAAATTGGAGAAGATCCCATTGGTGGGCCGGGCTGATCCGGCCCAACACCAAGAAGCCATCATCTTATCGATGGTGCTCAGATCAAGCCATGATTCAATAGTGTGGTACTGCGATCTAATCGATGATGCAATGTTTAATGGCTCCCATCACCATCAAAACCATGGTCAACCTCTCTTCCATGTTATTTGACCATAAGAATAGCACCAGAACACAGCTCATCTAAGCTCTTGGCTAAGCTGGGCTGTAGCTTTCTGGTCTATCAGCATCAAGCTTATTAAAGCAAAGAAGAAAGACTTCAGATAAGCCTTTTGAGACCGCAGTCAAACCAGCTTGACCAGGTGATGAGGTAATGAAACACCACAAGCAAGCTCACTTCGTCTTCCCCAGTCTAGAAGTTAGAAGCTGGCGGCATGAAGCCTCAAATGTTGATTGTTGGTTCAACTTGGAAGGTCAAAAGTGCCTTGAGAGAGAGGGAGAGAGAGAGAGAGATCACAAGCTCCACATATGTTTCCATCATTGTGTGCTGCAGGCACTATTCAGAGTGCACTCAGTAGCAGTTGGCGAGGATTGCACGCTGACAAGGAGATCAGGTCATAGAACAGGTCTGTATGCAATGGAGGAAGCTTTCTTTTTTTTTTTTTCTATGGTGCACTCGATGTCTCTGTGACAAAAGGCAACATCACAGCCATGTGAGGAGATCTCTTGTCCCCCAAGACACATGTTCTTGTTGTGTAGTCATCTCCCTTCTCCATGATTCTGGGTTGAGACAAAGAGACAATAATGTTCTTTCATTAATATGCCTCTCAAATTTGATCCACCAGTTTCCTGTAAGCATCAAACTGAAGGCATAAAACAAAGGAACAAAAAAGAATGAGAACTACAAATCAAAATACGATGTTCCTTGATTTGGTAAACAAGAAGATATAAATCTTGTGTTACAGAAGAAGAGGGACTTCATTTTCTTCCATTGTTAAGGATATGAATCAAAGGTGTAATCCTACTTTATCTTTCCTCCTTTTTGCTTATGCCAAGAAGTAAGCTGCACTACAACCAGTTCTAATTGGAAAGAGAAATCAAACATTACTGTATCTTCCACAATATGTCATTCCAATCATTCAATACCAGACTGAAAGCCATTCAGAGTTCTGTACATTGGATTCTACAACTAGATCAAGTTGGGCAATTATATATAATATGTTATCATGTTTTAAGCATGCGACTGTTTGGATATAAGCACTAATTATATTCCATATCATATGTTTCTTTCCTGCATAAATTTCCTCTTCTTTTCTTTTTTGGGGGGGCAAAATTCATATGAAGTAAAGAATAGCAGCCTTAGAAGAATACCAGGTGCTGGACCACGATGTGTGTTTGAGTATACTTGCGAGTGAGCAGACCGGGGCAATCATCAGGACTATTTTGCTCATGAGTGCTTCTCATTATTACCATTCTGCTGAACGTCGATTCATGTCACATAGGGACGTAATTGTCATTTTACAGGACAGGGAAAGGTGTCTAAAGGTCGGCGGGAATCGCCTGTCGCCGACGGGGAAATATTGAGTCCGATTGGTGGGTGTGGTTGGTCCCACGTGGGACCCGCACGCATCCAAGTAAAAGCTTTTGGTGCAAACTCCACTTCCTCTCAGGAAAAGCTAAATGACAAGAATACCCTTCGCAGGGAAGAGGCGGTAGGGGGTGTTTTAGTAATTGAGAGAAGTTATCTGGGCATATCGATCATTGTGCTTGCGCTGAAGCGGGGTACGCGGGTTGGGCACCACGTACCTGTCTCGGCCGAATCACCAGACTGCGAACCACGCTGCTCCATTGGACAACGAAGACGGTCCCACAAGAGGCAGTCGTCAGTGGCCAACCGTTTTGTCTAATGCAGGTGAGCGGCGCTCGACAATAATTCCCCATAGAAAAGGATATTGGAGTTTTAAATGACAACACTACCCTTCAATCAAGGAGATACTCCATCGAAGGAAGCCGTTGGGGCGGGATAGTTCAGTAATTTAACACCGGTTCGATCTCTCTTAAAAGCGTGCAATCGTCAATAGTCGTCGGAAATCTTTCGGACAGCGATGGCTTTGTTTTCTTTCTTTCCTTTTTTCCTGCTTTCCGGTGGGCGAAAACCCTAATAACCCTAATAGCCGAGCCAAAAAGGCCTACGAACCCCTCGCTGTCGAGCCCACAGAGAGAGCTCGTTTCCCTCCCCGCCATTAATGGGCGGCGGTGTACGGACGGGAGTCGCTCGTTCGGATTCTCCCTCTCCCTGCACTCTGATTGCCACTCAATCACCGGATGACGGCCACTGATTCGAGTTCGATCGGCGCCGAACGAGGGTCGCTCTTGGAACCCTGAGACATGGCAAATGCTGTTGCTGGATGACGACGAGCTAAAAGGCCTCATTTTGAATTTGAGCACGGCGGATGAGGTCGGAGAATATTTCTCAACTGCTAGTTTGGTCTTCTGATGCTGGATTGGCGCCTAACACTCGAGGAAGAAGGGCAAAAACGGAGCTTCTCCAAGAATCGGTGGAAAAGGATTGACACTTCTGATCGGTGTAAAAAGAGGAAAAGGAAAGGAGGAGACTTGGTACTGTTTCGGATCTCACATCATTTCCCAGTCTGCTGACGAGTGGAAAAGAAATAAGGCGAATGGGGAACAAAGGAGGAGGCTAAGGCGACAAGAAAATGATAAAGAGATCGGTGGGCCAAACGGATGAGATTCATGGAATATAATAGTGAGATAATCCACAAAGGAAAACATTAATTTAATCGCCGCATATCCTGTGAAAATCCTGGAATTCGATTCAGTTGTTGCTTCGAGAAAGGAGGGGTTGTCTCGAATACCTCCTAGTCCCCATTCTATTGCACTCCAAACAGTTCTTTTTCTCTTCTGCTCCGCTGCTAAACCTCACCACTTGTTAATTGATATCAGAGCAGATGAGCTATCTGGCATTTTCCTTAATTCCCAAAAAAATCTACCGAAGATTTGAAGAAAAAGGTGCGTTCTTTTTGTGGTTCTCTTTTCTTCTCTTTCCTCCCCTCCCCTCTTTGGAATCTGTGAGCTATATTTCCTTTTATTGATCAGTTCGTAGTTGGATGAGTTAGAGAATGAAGAAGAAGTCGCCAAGCTGCACTTTGTTCACTTTCCCGCAAAAGGGAAGGCAAAGGGTTTAAAAAGTTGTGTCTTTTATCACTTTGTACGAACGGGCTGCAGAGAAAGAAGAAGAAAAGGGGAGGCGAGGTTGGGTGTTGGCCTCTGGTGGTATGGGTTTGGGAACGGTGGCGGAAGGTGACAAGAGGTGGTGGTGGAACCGAAATGTGATCATGGTACTGTGGATGATGCTTTCAGTAGGTTTTTGCATAGGCTTACATTGTCATATGAGGACAGAAAGCTTGAGAAAGGCAGGGGAGACGCTGACGAGCATGTGCGAAGAGAGGGCAAGGATGCTGCAGGAGCAGTTTGCTGTGAGTGTCAACCATGTGCACGCTCTAGCGATCCTTGTTTCGACCTTTCACTACCAGAAAAACCCACCAGCCCTCGATCAGGTGTGTTGATATGGTTGATTTCTCATTGTTCAATTAATTTGGGTCCCAAGGTATGTGCTATGTTAGTGACGATCAAGGTTTCAACTATCAAGTATCTTTTATTATTCTTAGTTTTCATTTTGAAGTTCAACAAACATATTATTCGAACTTGTCAATGAATTGAAGCTTCAGTCATCTCTTCTTTAAAATATTTGTTATTTACTCAGGTAAAGATGGTTGCAAATTGTGTCTCTTTATTTTCTTAACATGGTTCTTCAATTTTGTCAATCTTATTTCGGGTTCACTATTTTGGTATTTTCATTTTGTGGAATTCTGTTTTCTACTTCTGTACCTTTTCCTCCATGATTTACTCTAAACAGTCTGATCTGTGTTCTTTTATAACCTCCTATATGGTTATCCTTTTTAGATTATAGTTTAGCTGATGATTTTTGGATCTGTTGATGTTGTGCTGATTCGAATTTGCTTTCAGGTGACATTTGCGAATTATGCGGCAAGGACATCTTTTGAGCGGCCGTTGTTGAACGGAGTAGCTTATGCACAACGGGTTGTCCATGCTGAGAGAGAACTGTTTGAGAATCAGCAGGGGTGGATGATCAAGACTATGAAGCGGGAGCCATCTCCTGTGCAAGATGAGTATGCACCTGTGATTTACTCTCAGGAGACTGTATCCTACATTGAAGCCCTTGATATGATGTCTGGAGAGGTGCACTGGAACCAAGTCTGTCTAGTTTCTCATTAAACCTTTTTCAGTATTGTTCCTGCCAGTGCTTTAACATTTTCTCCATGCAAACAATAGGAGGATCGTGAAAATATCTTAAGGGCTAGAGCTACTGGAAAAGCTGTACTTACAAGGCCCTTCAGACTTTTGGAGTCTAACCATCTGGGCGTGGTTTTAACATTCCCTGTATATTTGTCAGGTCTTCCAGATGATGCGACAACTGAAGAGCGTGTGAAGGCAACTGCTGGGTGAGATGGGATACTTCTATTTATATCAGTGCAAACCTTTTATCATCCATTTTATGTACATTTGGACTGGCTCATTCGAAACTCGGTGACATTTTAGTTGTAAGTTTACTGAGTGAGAATAGTCTATACTAGCACAGAGATCATTGAGTTAGGCAATATGACAATGAATAGCCAAAAGAGCCACACCATAGTTGGTGGTTTCTGAATTCCTTTCTGCTCAAACCGTCATTTCAAGTTCAATTAGGAGATGACAAAGCTTCTCTGTATAAACACTGTTGAACATGTTCTCTGTAAAAATCTTTTTAATTTCTTTATGTTGCACTCTTCAGGCTAAAGTCAGAATAAATGCAGTTTACTAGTATATCCAGCAGTTAGTATTGTGGGTTGATTAGCTACTAAAATTTGTTCGTCATTTGATTGGCCAGACTTTAGATCATACACTTGCAGTTATGGTTGCTGCAGATATGCTAACACTTTTCTAATTTTTTTCTCCTCTGAGTGCATTTATTATGAATTCCATGTAAATATTTTTTTTGGGTAGAATTTTTATAGTTGGTCATGTAAATAGAGTAACATCCTTCTTGATGGTGTGGTTTTGCCATATGTTCTATTTAAGAATACTCTTAGATAACTATACACTTATACAAGGTTGTCTAGGAGATTTTAGGCTTCTGATTGTATGCCATTCAACAAAGAATTAACTAAGAACCTTTGACGGATTTGGTTGCTGTATTATCATAATAATGAGAAAAGAGCCGATAAACCAAAATTCATAGTTTGCTTTTGCTGGTTGCTTTACAAAACATTTCTGTATTAGGATATTCTTTATTTCTTTTATTGTCTTGTTTTCTCAGATTTGATAACGTATGAAAAAACAGATACCTTGGAGGAGCCTTTGATGTTGAGTCTCTTGTGGAAAATCTATTGCACCAGCTTGCTGGTAATCAGGAAATTGTGGTCAATGTGTATGATGTTACAAATACATCTGAACCCTTAACGATGTATGGAGTTCATCTTCCTGATGGGCACATGTCACTCTCACATGTCAGTATGCTTGACTTTGGAGATCCATTCAGGAAACACCAAATGAAGTGCAGGTAATGTTCTATTCATGTTTAGAGCTAGACCGCTGTTTGGGATATTCTGATTTTAGATCTTCTTACGGCTAATATCCTGAGAATCCCTTGGCAGGTACCGAAAGAAACCTCCGGTTTCACTATCATCCATCACTACACCATCTGGTATATTTGTGATTTGTATGCTGGTAGGTTACATAGGTTATGCTGCTTGGAGTCACTATGACAATGTTAAGGAAGATTTTCGTAAAATGGAAGAGTTAAAAAGGCAAGCAGAGGCTGCAGATGTTGCTAAGTCTCAGGTTGTGTTTTTGAATGTTGTAAATTTCAACATCTGCATTTAGTTTTTTTTTTTTTTTTTCCTGAACAAGTTCTTGTTTCGACAGTTTCTTGCTACTGTCTCTCATGAAATCAGAACACCTATGAATGGAGTTCTTGGTAGTCTCTTGTCCCTCTTTCTACAAGGCAAAATTAGTTCATAGCTTACAGTAAAACCTTTATAATGTGGAAGCTGATCACCATTTGTTCTCATCACCAGGTATGCTTGATATGCTTTTGGATACAGACCTGAATTTAACTCAGAAGGATTATGCACAAACTGCTCAAGTCTGTGGAAGAGCACTGATATCGTTGATTAATGAAGTACTTGACCGTGCAAAAATTGAAGCTGGCAAGTTAGAAATAGAGTCGGTTCCATTTGACCTGCGATCCATCCTAGATGATGTAATATCATTATTTTCTGCAAAATCAAGAGAAAAAGGAATAGAGGTGAGTTTTAACCTCCTTTTGTCATGGCAGAAAATTAATAGCATATTCTGTTGGATGACTGCTGTAAAGATTGTGGCAGTCTATAAACTTTGGTATAGTAAGAATTTAAACATATAAATGTGTTTCATCTCCTTTTCTGCTTTATTCTGCTGTAAGTGATTTGAGATGATGCTACTGCAACTTGATTCATTTTAGGTGAATTTTGTGTTTTGCATTTTGATCTTCCCTATTCTTGATGCTGTTTTGGCAAGTGCAGCTTGCTGTTTATGTTTCTGATAGAGTTCCTACCATTCTCACTGGTGATCCTGGGAGATTTCGGCAAATAATTACAAATCTTGTTGGTAACTCAGTCAAGGTGAGTACACAAACTTTTTCTTTAGGCACGAGATGTTTTCCTTTCTCTTTGTTGTAGCATTTTCAGTTAGTTATTTCAGGATGAATTTTGTACCTATAGTATGTTATATCAGTTCAGGATGATAAATAGGGCCATCGTGTAGCTCATGGTCTGAAAATTCTCAGAACGAACAACAACTTGTCTATGTTTACATTAATTGAATAGGGACCTTGATCTTCTATCTTTGGTTTGTCACAGTTTACGGAGCGAGGTCACGTTTTTGTCCAAGTTCATCTCGCTGAGCATGTGAAAATGGTGATAGATGCAAAAACAGGTTTAAATGGGCATGCCAATGAAGTGAACATTACATCAGCAACTACTGTGTTTAATACGTTAAGTGGTCTAGAAGTTGCTAATTCTAGAAATACATGTGAAAGCTTTAAGATGCTACTCTCGCATGGGGCATCTCTGTCCTGCACATTTGGAAGTGGGTCTGTTCCCGAAAGCATTGCTGATAAAGTAACTCTGATGGTTAGTGTTGAAGATACAGGGATCGGGATCCCAGTACATGCTCAAGATCGGGTTTTCACACCTTTTATGCAGGCTGATAGCTCAACTTCCCGGAATTATGGTGGAACTGGTATTGGCTTGAGCATCAGTAAGTGTCTGGTTGAACTGATGGGTGGGAAAATGAACTTTACTAGTCGACCTCATGTTGGAAGCACATTCACATTCACTGCGGTCCTCCAGAAATGTGGAAAAAGTTCTGGTGTTGATACAAAGAGATCTCTTTCTGAAGTATTGCCTACCTGTTTTAGGGGAATGAGGGCAATTTTAGTTGACAGACAACCGGTTAGAGCTGCTGTGACAAAATACCATCTGCGAAGGTTGGGCATAATCACTGAAGATGTCAGGACTATCAATGAGGCACTTCATACACTATCTGGACAAAATGGTTATTTAAATTCTAGGTGAGCCTTGTATGTGGTTATCTTCCTTTCTTAATGTGATTATACATGTCCATTTTGGTAGCTGGTATCTTCAAAACTATTAAGTTGCATATTGGACTTTTATTTTTCCCAGCATAAACACAAAAGTCACTTCTTGTGTACCATTTGAAGTCCACACTTCATGTCTGAACAACAGTTTAAGTGGCATCCGTTGAGATATAATTTTATTTGTTTTTATTAAAAAAATGAAAAGCTATATTTATCCAAAAAAATGCATTTCATTTTCATGATAGCTTCTTATCATATTTTTCTCCCTGTAAGCTTTAGCCATCAGATCCAGTTGTTGTTTTACTAGGTTAGCTTTGACCGATGTAAATTTACTTTGGTAATTGCATATTAAGATTTTGATGCTGGAACTAATAACAGTGTTGTTTCTCTGTGCCCAGTGATTTATTCTCACCGTCACTTATGCTATTAGAGTTTCTCACTGTTTTTTTTTGCTGCTACTGCAGTCAACCTGGAAAACAACCATCCATATTCTTGATTGAAAAAGATTCATGGGATCCCAAAATCGATTTTCATATTCGGAATCAACTCTTACAAAGGAAAGAGGCTGGTCACATTGAAGATGTACCGAAGGTTGTTCTTTTACTGACCACTGAATCTGATAAAACAAGAGCTGGATCTCATGCAGACAATATAATCATGAAGCCTCTTCGTGCAAGCACTATAGCAACATGCTTTCAGCAGATGTTAGGGATGGGAAAATGTCAAAATAAAGATATAGTTGATAATTCATCTTCTCTCCGTGGCTTGTTGGATGGAAAGAGTATATTGGTGGTTGATGATAATAAGGTAAATCTGAGAGTTGCTGCTGCTGCACTGAAAAAGTATGGTGCCAAGGTCGAGTGTGTTGAAAGTGGCAAAAGTGCTCTTTCCTTGCTCCAACCCCCACATAAGTTTGATGCTTGCTTCATGGATGTGCAGATGCCAGAGATGGATGGGTATGTATTTTAGCATAATTCTGTTAATAAATCTGCATGGTGGCAAAAGTTTCTTATTCTACTGCATATTTATGATAAACAAGTTAGCTATGCACCTAAGCAAAAAATCATACTTATTTTGCCGCTCAAAATGCTATATTGCATATAGGGGTTCACTCTGGATCAGGACTGCCCATCCTCTAGGGTGGCAACTCAGGCAGGGGGTTTAGGGTGGAGGTACCCAGGCCAACTCAACGTAAAGCTTGAGCTGCTGCTCTCAAAGCTTTAACCTCCTGTTTGTAACCGCTCTGGACTAGGTCACCTCTCTGGTCTATTAGGAAGTAGTCGACTTGTCGTAAAAGAACATCTACCTAAGCTTCGGACTTGAAGGAAACCTGTATCCATCAGTCATCACTTCAAGACAAGGCGAACCATGAACAATTTGTTCTTTTTGCCAGGTTTGAGGCAACACGGCAGATACGCATAATGGAGAGCAAGGCATATAAAGAAGCTCCCCCAGACGACGGTTCGGTGATGGCTAAAAGGCACCTACCTATCCTAGCAATGACTGCTGATGTTATCCAAGCAACATATGAGGAGTGCGCGAAATGCGGAATGGATGGGTATGTCTCCAAGCCCTTTGAGGAAGCTCAGCTTTATCAAGCAGTTGCCAAATTTGTAGTTTCGCAACAAATTCCTGGCTCTTCATAGCATCTACAGTAGCACATGCTCTACATCCAAGGAATACAATTCTGAAAACTAGCACATGAACTAGTTCTTGCCTGAGCGACCTTTCGGAAATTGGCAGGCTGTTGAGAAGTTCTCTCTTAGGGATTCAAAGCGGCAACTTGGTTTTGAGATTTAATCTTCCTCCACGATCATCCGTCTTTATAACTTCCGATTAGGCTGTTGTAAATCTGAAACTAGCAGCATCAAAGTTTTAAACACTGAGCTAGGGTTACAGTATAGTCATTATTCATGTAATCTAGATGATATGTGGCAATGTGAAATATTTGATACCATGCCATTTCAGTGTAAATTGTAGTTGTTCATGCTGATTCTTTAATCAAGAGATCTAGTGAGCATTATTTTTATCTGTAAGCTGTCTGGCAAGTACATTAAATGATTTACTCAATGCCAGGTGGGATTTGAAGTTTGTGAACTTGGGAAGATCCTATCAAGGCATGCTCAAAATAATAGCACTCATTTATTATCCAACATAAATGCCCACATTTGGCACAAGGAAATGCTCTCTTGTTGTCTTTAAATTTTATGGAAATTCATGATGCCAATAATGTCATCAATGATAATATTGGATGAAAAAAATATTTTTATGGTCATGAATAGTTAATTTTTAATATAAATAAATTATTTATATTGTTGAGATAACAACATTGATATGGATGAATAGAATTATCAGAAAGAATAAAAAAACATATTTATTCTTGAACAATTAGGATTTTAAGAAGATGTACATATACTATGATTAGAACTAAAATTAATTACTAAAAAGTATAAATTAAAAATTAAAACTTTTAACTTAAATAGGAATATGACTTCTTATGTATCTTCATAACGACAAAAGATCTATGATCATAAATAGTGTGAATTTTAAGATCATATTGTTGTTGATGTTGTAATGCATAGAATTGTTGTGTTTTTATACTTTATACATAATTATTAATTCAAGCCCATCTTCATCACATAATTCGACTTAAACGGATCGGGTACATCCTCCACTAACCCGACAAATCCAATGCTACTGCTATTGCCACTACATCGTCCCACAAAAGCCGGGTAGGGAGAAGCGGACACCCGTTGCTTTGGAGGTCGGAGCGCCGGACGAAGCGGACCTCCGCCCGCTGCGACGCCTTCTCCCGTATAAAACCCGACCGCGCTGCCGCCGAGAAGAAGAAATAATAGAGCGGAGAAGAAGACAGATCCATCTCTCCCATTCCCTTCAATCTTCTTCTCCCTCTCCTTCCCCTGCCGAAGGATCTTTCATCAGTGCTGGTACTCATCTCATCTTCTCGTTCATTTTGGAGTATTTTGGAGATGAACTACTGCATAGATATAATTTGCATCTGTCGTCCATGTCAAGAACATGATTTTGCATGGATTTCTGTGAGCAAACATGCAGGTTTCGTAAAATGTCAGGATGAGAAAATGTAATCAGCATGCAGATTGATTGTCTGAATTGCGAATGTTAGACATTTTATGCTATACGATATGGAGAAAACTAAGCTAATCATTGGGTCTCTATATATTTTCTGCATCATTACTAATACAGGAAGTCTTCTTCTTCCTTTGGCAGAGATAGAGAATGGCAGAGGGTGAGGATATCCAACCTCTTGTGTGTGACAATGGGACTGGCATGGTTAAGGTACTTTATGTGTACTGCTACACCACCACCACCACCACTGGGATTGGCATTACAATGGCCTTCTTCTCTTGCTTTAGGCTGGGTTTGCCGGTGATGACGCTCCCAGGGCTGTCTTCCCCAGCATCGTCGGCCGCCCACGCCACACCGGCGTCATGGTGGGCATGGGCCAGAAGGACGCTTACGTCGGCGACGAGGCTCAGTCGAAGCGGGGGATTCTGACCCTCAAGTACCCCATCGAGCATGGCATCGTCAACAACTGGGACGACATGGAGAAGATTTGGCATCACACCTTCTTCAACGAGCTCCGCGTCGCCCCGGAGGAGCACCCCGTCCTCCTCACGGAGGCGCCCCTCAACCCCAAGGCCAACCGCGAGAAGATGACCCAGATCATGTTCGAGACCTTCAACGCCCCCGCCATGTACGTGGCCATCCAAGCTGTTCTCTCCCTCTACGCCAGCGGGAGAACCACTGGTACGCGGTCGGACTCCCTTGCACACGGTCGCCGTCATCGTCATGGCCGCGACAGTACTGATGCGTGCCTCGTGCGTGCAGGCATCGTGCTCGACTCCGGGGATGGTGTTAGCCATACGGTCCCGATCTACGAAGGCTACGCCCTGCCGCACGCGATTCTGCGGCTGGACTTGGCGGGGCGCGACCTCACCGACAACCTCATGAAGATCCTGACGGAGCGCGGTTACTCCTTCACCACCACGGCCGAGCGCGAGATCGTGAGGGACATGAAGGAGAAGCTGGCGTACATCGCCCTCGACTACCAGCAAGAGATGGAGGCCGCCAAGACCGCCTCGGCCGTGGAGAAGACGTACGAGCTTCCCGACGGGCAGGTGATCACCATCGGCGCCGAGCGGTTCCGCTGCCCGGAGGTCCTCTTCCAGCCATCGATGATCGGGATGGAGGCCGCCGGCATCCACGAGACCACGTACAACTCCATCATGAAGTGCGACGTGGACATCAGGAAGGACCTGTACGGCAACATCGTCCTCAGCGGAGGATCCACCATGTTCCCCGGCATCGCGGACAGGATGAGCAAGGAGATCACGGCGCTGGCGCCCAGCAGCATGAAGATAAAGGTGGTGGCGCCCCCGGAGAGGAAGTACAGCGTCTGGATCGGCGGCTCCATCTTGGCCTCTCTCAGCACCTTCCAACAGGTGATCTAACCTTCCTCAATTCTCAACCACCAATTCATGCACACGTACTGCCGGATTTGGTCATTGACAGCAGAACTTGGTTGCAGATGTGGATTGCCAAGGCAGAGTACGACGAGTCTGGTCCATCAATCGTGCACAGGAAATGCTTCTGATCGCTTCGAGACCAGGAGACACGGCCACGTTGGTCGACAGAGATCCACACTGTCATGCTTTGCTTTGCTTTCCTTTCTTGATCATATTGTCTTTAGCAGAGGGATGAAGGTGTTCTCTGAGGGACAGCCCATCGATGGCTGCTGCATTAAATCGGATCAAACATGCTCTTCTGGTTCTCGACATGATCTATAACTTGTGTTGGAGAATTTGCTGCGTTTGGCTTCCTCTGAGGCTGCCATTTTGCTTATGATTCCTTCACTGCAGGCAGTAAACATGTCTTCTTCATATCATTGTAGAAGATCATGAAAAAGACAATCTAATGCACAAGAATAACAAATAAAGAAAAGATCTTTGTAATAAACCATAAAAAGACAATAAAATCAATAGGAAGTTAATGACAGTTGGAGACTTGCCGTGGGAGTCTTTCACCATTATACCTACATCCATCAGGGCTCTGATATCTTAGCCAACTGTTTGCTGCCATCTCCAAATCCCAAGGCAAAAGTTGGTTTAGGTGACCCGATACGAAGTTTTCGGTTCTGCGACATATCAGCGAACAAGTGATGCGCGTAGAAGTTTGTGAAACCCGGCGAAGGCGGCACCGGGTCAGCCCGGCCGCCGCTTGGTCTTCTGGTACAGCCCACAGCTTCCGCTGCTTTCCACAACCGCTCATGGCTTTCCTTTGCAGGCATTGATTGATTGATATCACTGAATTCCCAACCTTTTCCAATTTATGTATAAAAAAGCCGTGAATGATTGCTGTCATGCCCATGTGATCTTCCTGATCTCTGCAGGCGTTGATATGTATACTCCGGTGAATGTACTCCTTATCATTCACCAGTCGCATCGCGAATGACGCCGCCGCCGCCCGTCACCTTCATTGCCTCCGTCCCATCTGAGTGCGTCGGTCATCTGACAACTCTACTAAAATTTTATTTTTTTAGATTTTTTTTGTTTTTTTAATGAAAAAACTCGACATAGTTATTAGATCATAATATAAAAATTATAAAACTCAATTGTTAAAACTTATTCAAATGCTTTTTTATTATATGTAACCTATCTAAAGTACTATTGATTTATTATTTTTATAATTATTTTCTTGTTGCTGTGTCACCCATTCTCGTGTTGCTGTGTCACCCACATGAATATGACGTCACAGCTGTGCTGAATCTCTGCCCTCTGTGACACGAACAAGACCGGCGGGATCCACTGCTGGCGTCAGCAAAACTCGATGTGGCAGACGTGGCAGAGGACCGACAATAATCGATTATAAGAACTTGGTGAACCTTGCTTGAGGCCTAACAGATGATCCCCATGATCCGAGTCGAATACGTGTCCCGTCCTTATGGGCACAACGTCGTGCCAAGTTGGCAGGCTACGTGACGTGGGCCAGCGTCGGGTCCCCCGGTATTTCAAAAGCTTATCTCACTAGATTCCACTGCCCTTCTTTGTCGATTTCCAATCATTAGGATCTCTCTCTAGATTCGATTGGCCACCCATGCCCGTTCTTCCCGTTGTTATATATACCCTACTCCTCCTTGATCACTCGCTGTCCTTCGTGTAGCTGTCCTCCATCGACCACGGCCATGGCCAGCTTCTCCTGCAAGATCATGGCTTTGGCTCTCGTTCTCTCCCTCGTTTCTTCCTCTGCGGAGCTCCAGAAGCTGGAGCACTCGATCAAGAACGATGGATCTCTCAGCCTGTTAGTAATCGGCGACTGGGGAAGAAAAGGGGAGTTCAATCAAACTCAAGTGGCAACTCAGGTTGGCTGCCATATCTCTCTTGATGCACAACTCTCTTCCTTCTCGTTCCCGGGATGTGTAGATTCCCACTCTCTTCGAGTTCATTGGTCGCAGATGGGAAGGATCGGGGAGGAGCTCGACATAGATTTCGTGGTATCCACCGGCGACAACTTCTACGACAGCGGCCTGACCGGCGTCGACGACAAGGCATTCGAGGAATCATTCACCAATGTGTACACTGCAAAGAGCCTACAGAAGCAATGGTACAGCGGTATGTTCCTCGTTCATCTTCTTCCGTGTTCTTCAACACTTTGGGTGGCTATCTAATAAAACAGGTCTCTCTCTCTCTCTCTAGTTTTGGGGAATCATGATTACAGGGGTGATGTGCTGGCACAACTGAGCCCTGTCCTCCGAGAACTCGATAACAGATGGCTCTGCTTGAGATCCTTCATCCTTAACGCAGGTGCAGAAATGTCTTTGAAGGAAGAACAAGCTTATGTAGAATTGTCGATATCACTTCATCTTTTACTTCTTTTGCCTTCTGAACACTAGAAATTGTGGACTTCTTCTTTGTGGATACAACTCCCTTTGTTGATCATTACTGGAACAATCCCGAGAGCCATCACTACGACTGGAGGGAAGTCGCCCCGCGCCAAACTTACGTCTCGAATCTGTTGAAGGTACAAAATTCATCTGTGTCATAATCCTTCATGTATCAGCTCAAGCAAAGATGCAAAAGAACGTAGAATTATAATCATGTTTAACACCGCATGAAAGTTCGGTACCATGAGGTGTTCTATTGTGTCATTAGGATTTGGATTCAGCACTGAAGGAATCAAGAGCAACATGGAAGGTTGTAGTAGGACACCACACAATAAGGAGTGCGAGCATACATAGAGATACAAAGGAGCTCCTCTCATCAGTCCTCCCAATTCTTAAGGTGATTTAGCTCAAAGAGATGCTAAAGTTTTGAGATCGGTTCTCAAGATATATACTGATGCTACCAAAATTTCTCAGGCTCATGGAGTTGATCTGTATGTAAATGGACATGACCACTGCCTCGAGCACATTAGCAGTAATGAAAGGTACAGGATGTAGTGTCTTTCTCCTCCACATGAAGATATATGACTAGGATTGTTTCCAGAGACCTAACAGTCTGTCCCTCATTGGCAGTCCAACCCAATACCTAACCAGTGGAGGTGGCTCAAAGTCATGGAGGGGTGTCTTCAATTCGAACACCGACAAACTTCGATTCTTCTATGATGGCCAAGGGTTCATGTCCCTGCAGCTGACCAAGGCAATGGCTCAGGTGGTGTTCTATGATGCATTTGGCAGTGTTCTTCACAAATGGAGTGTGACCAAAGAGCTTCATAGCTCAATGTAGAAGGGAAGAACCCTGATTGTGCCACAATCCTCAAACTATTAGTCGTATCAAGATTCAACGATGATATTTACTACGATTGGTCAGTTTCAGATGACTTCTACATGGATGCTAGCCAACTGTTTGTTGTCTGAGAATCTGAAACTTAGTAAATCCTATCATTGTTCCTATACGCATATGCTGGCAATGTGATTTCTTCTCTCTGTGGCAAAAGTCAAATACGATATTTGTTTAGACTTAAATTTGAAGTTTTGGAAAAAAGAAACCTACTGCCAGAAACTAAACAATTTGTAACTGACCAAGAAATATCAGAGCTTAAAAGATGAGATAGATCTAAAGGTTAGAGAACACTACCAAGTAATGTTTCATCCCTATGATCTTTGCAGGGGAAAATAGTGTTAGGCATGATTCTTCGCCAGGTCACTTCCATTGTCATGTCTACTGTCAGTGTGATCTAAAGCTCAGTTTTCCTTTCCTTTGTACATCTTTGAAGCTCTCTCAGTTTCTGTGTTGATCCACTTCCTTACTCAGCATTTTGATTTTCATATTAAGTGTATCCACCAGCAAAACTGATTCTTGGAATGATTGTTCACAAACTGTGACGAGTTTTCGTTTGTGATAAGATTTTAGCACTAGACAAATATATCTAGTTAAAATCTTCAAATCCATCTGTACCATCCAATACATTTATCTTAGACAAATATATCAGGATCTTTGCATCTTAAGATCAATGCTTGATAGGATGATCCTATCAAATCCTCAAACTATACTGAAGGCTTACAGAATCCGATCTAATGCCATATCTGTAAATGTGCTGATGCTACCCAAACGTAAGTTCTCAATGAACATCTACAGAAGTTTGGAGTGCAAAGAGTGACATATTTATGCCATAAAATTGCACAAACAATTAGATGAGCTGAAGTTTTCATTTTTGTGATTACATACTAAAAACCACTGGAAACTCAATCATAAGAAACCAAGAACCAGAGAGAGAGAGAGAGAGATTTCAGAAGAAAAAACAAAATACTTGATAAGTTTATTTATTGAAAGAGTTGAACACAAAGAGTAGGTATGTCCCAGACAAACAATATGAAGATCATATTTGGTATATCCCAGACAAATGACAAGAAACTGTTTATTGAATAATACGTAAGCTAAACTTTCATATCCATGAATTACCTCAAATGCACAAGGATTAGCACCATGATTTTGCTACTGTCTTGAAGCAGAATCACCAGGCTGTGTCATTCCAGTACTTCTGTTTTCTGTAGCCATTGCAAGAAAAGTAATCCTACACATCACTGCTGAAGTAGACTCCATTCCTGGTCCAAAAGTGTTACCAGGAATGATGGAAGATGCCATATGATCATTCCCCTGCATCTTGAAATAACAGAATCATGAGAATCTGTTCTTGACAGAAAGGATCATATTATATCCATCTGCGTGTGAAGCACAATGTAGAACTAGATTGAGGCTAGTAACTAGTAATTAATATACATTATTTGATGAAACACAAATTCAAAGCATAATTTTACCTGCTTTACTTTCTGCAATATTATCCCTTGGCGTTTAAACATTTGATATTAAGTTGATTCTAATTAAGAGTATAATATCATACAAAACAAAAGAAAAGAATGAACTACTAAAGCTAATCAAATTAGCCAGAGCAATCTCCAAATTTGGTAGAGGTAATTCTTCCCACTAGAGAGCATACATGAAATCTAACAAAAATGCCAAAAACAAATAAGGTAAATAGAATTCCTATATTTTGAATGAATAGCCTGTCAACTCATCTATCGATTGTCCAGTGCAACTTACTCTTCCTGTGGCTGTTTCAGGTGCTGGCAGCAGCTCTTGAACAAATGAACCCATTTTCACGATTAGAACTTCTCGAGTTATTATATCCCTCTGTCAAAGAAACCAGTATATCCCTTAAAAAAAGGAAAAAAGAAAAGGCTAATTCAAATTTCAACCCAAAGTTCTCATGACATACCTTAAACTCCATAAGATAATGAAGAAACAATCTCCTAGCCCAAGGAGCTATCCTATCATGGAGTTCTACATACAGCAGTGTAAAAGGTTCTAATGACCCCGCTAATTCATACCAAGCCTGCAAAAGTGGTAAGTAAAACAGGAATTAACAAAATAACCTAATAACCTTTTGTCACAAGAGAACAGTCTAAAAGAGAACAAAAAGCAAACTAGAAAGTAGAAAGAATCCGAGCTACACATTATAAATTTTATATTGACACAAGGGTTAAAGAGAGAGAATTGCTCAGTCAAACCTTGTGATCTTCCACACGGAACCTTATATCCTTTAGTCCACACAAGTACTCTGAAGAGATGGAAATAAGCAGATAAGCACATGAATTATAGTAATGCTTATGAAATGTGTTAAGAGTCCAGTTGCCTCACAGTACCCTTGTTTCTTGAGGGCAGTGCAAAACGGACCATGTACTCTGGGTAGATATATTTGTCCAGATGTGTAGACCACACAATGTAACACTTTGGATTTAGAACATTGTCAACACCCATATCATAGTTCTTTCTAGGGCAGTATTGCTTTGATCCTGGCCGGACTTGCTCTACATTCCCCATGATAACCCGGCAAAGCAGCATATGTTGTACTCCACTTCCCACTTCACAGAGTCTAATGCTGGATTTACAGAAAGCAAGAAATAACAGAAAATTCAGATCAGAAGAACATCTTGCATTAATAACTAGCCCATGGTCACAGTTAATTTAAAAAAAATAAATAGTATGATATACAACAGGATTGAGACAGAAATACTTTGAAACTATCAAATGTTTGGCATTTTAGGATTATCATAAACCATTAAACATGATATAGTGTACCTAAAATGTCTAGAAACCAAAATTTAACTCTTCCCATATTTTGTATTTCCAATGAGGAAAGTTCCAGAGTAAATAGTGCAGAACATACTCTAAACAATGCAATTTCAATTTTTCAAGATGTTGATGTTTATCTAAACAGTTAAGCAGATATGATATCATATACTAAACTTGTTTGTACAATTTGTAAACCAAATGTTTAAGAAAAAAATATTGGATCATGAAATACAGAGTAATGCTAAGTTTTAGTTTCTAGGCACTTTGATTGCAACTGGATCACATCCAATGGTGTTAATTCTAATGCTTTCAAGGACAGTCTACTAGATGCAGGATATCTTTGGACGTATTTTACCTCTATGGTACACTATATGCATGGCAGATGAGACAGAGATATCTTAAATTTATCAATAGAGACATATCTTGAATTTATCTATAGATGTGCATTACATTGGTGTGTGTGCGTGTGGTTGAGCTTATATAATAATATGTATGGCATTTGATTTTTGCTCCAGCACTACACTTAACTAATCAACAATGCCATTTTGGATGATAATTGGGTGATGTATGTGATTCTTTTTTTGCTTGAGCACTATCTTTGATTAATCAACAATATCCATTTTGAATGACAATTGGGTGATCTACATGGTAAACTATTTCCACATGGTGCGAGATTTGATTATTAGGGAAAAAAATGTTTGGCCAACTCATAATATTTCAAATCTAAGCCAATTGACCATAGAGGTCCCTTTAGAGTTACATTCACTGTGATCTGATGTTAACAGTTGGTTGCAGCCTACTCCTGGGATACTGCAGCATATTCAATATCCAGTTGGAATTTTCACTCTTGGGTAACAGAAGGAGACAACAATGTAAAATGAATGAAAACGATACTAACATTAATAATCAATTCAGTGATCTATGGGTTCATTATTGCAGTATGCTTACCAATAAGTTCAAATAGAAGGAAATATAGTTTGAGCTAAAGATGAAGATGATCTGATCTCTTTAAATGTTGCATAGTATATTACTTGCTAAAAAGGGTCTCGGTATCAGAAACAAAAATCACAGTATTAGAATGTCATTATAGCTCGATGAAACAATACAAATTATGAAGAGCACCTGGCAAAAGCACGATCCTGAGGTGTCAAATAGATGCCAGTGCCTAGAACTCCTACTTCACTGAGCCTCCCACTGTGGCAAAAACCATTTATAAGAGCTTCGGTTATGCGGTTGTCTGTTGAGCCATACCATCCATACTTCACATTTGCATTCCCACGTTCCCTAGCAGTGAACTCTATTTGTCTCTCAAAGGCTTCCAGCCTATGTCGACCATTGCACGCATAGATATCTAATATGCTAGCAGGTGTTGCAAATGGTCCCATTCCTGATAAAAATGTTTCCTGAACAGCAAGAAAACTTGCACTGCTTCTTTGAAGTCTAGACACAACTGGATATAGAAAAGGCTGTTGTGAGATTGGAACTTCATTTTCTGCAAGTTGTAAACTGCTTGCACTTTGTATCCCACACCCACAGGCCAAGATCCAGGCATCAAATTCGGTTGGAGGAATGCCCTCCTGCAGAAGAGCCATATAAGGTAAAAAGGACTTGCCAGCTTCGTCCATCCATGCCACTGACTGCATCTTCCGAATTCTGATGTTTATCAGGACCATTGAGGAGAAATCAATTAAGAGAAATAGTTCCTTGTTCACATATAAATTTACAGAGGATCTTCCCTCTCTGAATCCTTTAATGAAAGGCCGTGATAATGCCTCAGGGAGTTCTAACCAGCCATCCTCTTCAAATATCATGATGTGCCTTGGAATACCTGAGTGGACATAATTAAAGTAATTGTCAGCCCTGGTATGGCTAAGCAGGTGGTGACCATGCGGTATCGTATATTCTTTGTGAAGTTGAGCAACTTTATCTGGCCTTGAATTAGCTGAATCCATCGATAGAACTGTCAAACCCCAAGAGAACAGACATATTTCAGGAGCATCCAACACCAACAACAAGCCCTCGGACTGGTGTCCAAACTAGACAAAATTCAGAAGCATAATATCTAAAAAAAATTAACATCAAAAGCTATAAGAAATAGCTATTGACACAATTAAAATACACTCAGAGTCCTCTTTTTAGCCTCATTTCAGTCAAAGACAAATGAAATAAAACAACATAAGCAAAAAGAAGATGCATTCTTTGAGAACAAAGTATTAGAAGGTTTTATTGTAATTTCCCATTGTTCTTACACTAGTTAAAAAGATATTATTAGGTAGTTTTTTCAAAGTTGTATGCAAAAGAATATTTGATCATGATGGGTTTGGGAGCCAAGACGAAGACCTTTCCCCTCTTTTAATACAAAGAAGAGGATCATTTCAAGATTACATGATAATTTATCCATGAGCAGCCAATACCACAGCACACACACGGAATTGGTAGGATCCAAAAAAGATGGAAAAAGGGGCGTCAGAATGTAATTTAAGCACAAGAACTCTCTTTCACCAACTTTCTTTAAGAGGGCATCATCAGTCAGGGTTCTTGATGTTAAGTTCAGGAATCACTTAAGTGAGCAAGAACCTTTCTTCGATCATTCCCGCACATTGAATCAATGAGGGATATCATCAAGCAGGATTCTTGAGATTACGCGCAGAGAATACTACAAGAAAGCCTAGTCCCACATTATTTTCATGAATAAGAACGACCGAAATACGATGGCAGACAAAACAACAGCCTTCATCTTTCTTCCACCAAGTTCATCATTTTCCTGATCCTTTAACTCGAAGCCTCAATCATACCACTCGGTGTCAGCAGAAATCACCAAAAAGATCACGTAAAAGAACTGAAAAAGGACGACTTTGATAGATAAGAGAACAGGAAGAGGACCGGAGACGCACCTCCGGCCAACGTCATGGAGGACGAACCGAAGGTGAAACCGAGAGCCTGTTGACGTGTTATCGAGGCGAGGAGGGTGGTGGGAAATAAGGGGGAAGCATGTCGATCCATGGAGATACGGTGGGCATGTGTCTGATGCAACAGAGAGGGAGTGAAGCGAAGCCATCATTTCCTTCCAAACAGTGGCCTCTTCTATTTGATGAGGGTGGCGAGGTGGTGAAGATGGATGTAACAGAAGACTGGGCTTCCATGGGCCAAAGTCTGGGCTTTACATGACCCAAATCCATCTCCAAGAATCACTCGTTATTCTTCTTCAAATAAATCACATCCCATGAAATTGAAATGATACAAAAAAAAAGATTAAATAAATATATAAATTTTATGGATTGCATCAATAAATTATTCCATAAGTATTATTAGTATTTAATTTCATCCCTCAATTATTTTATTTTACTATCATCTTCTACATCTAATTTGGTGGCAACATTAATTTCTCTAAATTTAATTTGACCTACAATTCTAGCTTATTGGCGTAGATTGGACCTATTTTAATTTACTAAAAATAATTAAAATCTCTTTAATCCTTTTTATAACAAATATTATATCATTAAAAAATTTATTTGATTATAGTTATTTAATATATGGTGAATTTCTTGGAAAAACTCCTCTTTTTATATTTTTGTATGCAAATGTCTATAATTTTTACTTTTCTCATTCCTTTTAGTGCACCATATTTTCTATAATACCTATAATGTCTCTAGTTATTGCTTATTTCCTTTGTCTTATCGTTTTTTGTCATCCACTACATCGATTGTTAGATCCTCCCTATGCACTACGATCATCGACCTCAATGAAGGGAAAGAGACCTGAGAGGAAGGAGGCAACCATAGTAAGGCTCCTCCTCCCTCCTTTACATAGTCCATTGTATCATCTCTCATTTGTGCAAATCAACCTAATTGCATGTTGCTCTACCCTACTTGAGCATCACCATCACCCTTTACCATAGAATGTCTCGCCCTCATGATTGTCGCCAAGTGTCATCACCATAACCCTGATGGCCCCACCTAATCAATTGGTAACGATAATGAGACCCAAGTCAACGAGGTTACCAATGGAAACTCTTAGCTTCCCTTTGTTTCCATGCCCCCCTTCAAAAGCCCTCACATTATTTCCTCTTGTGTTGCTAATAACCACATTATTTCCCTCCTCCTTATCATCTTTAATCTTTGTCTCCTTCTTAGTTCTAACTTTATGATCATGATAATGGTGGCCCATCACAATAGGTCAACGACAATCGACAATATGAAATATGAGGCATCAAATGAAATAAATAAAAAACAAGACACCTAAGAATAAAAGTAAACAATTTTTTAAAAAAGGAAAATTATCCTTTCATATATATATATATATATATATTTCATTTAAATAATCGACCCACCGGTTCGTTCAGTAATCCGTTGGCCCTTCGTTTGGTTTGTTTGCAAGCCGGTCCGGTTCTTATGATTGCGGTTCATTTTTTCGCGCCCTGCTACCGATTCATGGAGATGGGGACGGAGACGGAGAGACGGATGCAAACGGGGGAGACGGTGCCCGTCCTCCTCCTTTTCGATCCCTCGATGCCTCCGCCATCGCCTGCTCGAGTTCCTCACCCTCCACGCCTCACTGGTATCTTCCCTCCCCCGAACCCATTGCCTCTTTAGTTCCTCAAATCTCAATCGATCGTGTTTTAGAAACCCTAACTCTAGTTTCAGAATCCGTGACAAAAGAAACTCCAAATCCCCTCACTCGTCAGGTACACCGCGTTTCCCTTCTTCGCCGATGGATTTCTCCCGTCTCTTTGCTGGTATCCTTCGTTATCAAGAATGATAGTGTAGAACATAGGTTTATCAAAACCATATCTGAGCATAACCAATGTGAATATATTGGACTACAATCAAGAACGACAGCGCATTTCTTAGCCTTGTAAGATTGTTGGTGGGCCATCTAAATATATCTGATAGACTGGATCGTCTAGGGGCAATCCATTGCCAAAATGGTATCAGCAGTACTGCCTCTTTCAGCTTCTTTTGCTATCATCACTGTAGATCATATTTTCAAATATTGAATTGGCCCTGATAGAAACAGGCTCCAGCCATTTTTTTATTTAGGGCAACCACCAATGTAACAGTTATTTTTAGAAGCTGATAACTAATGTTACTGTATACTAGTAGTATCAGATATTTGTGCTAAAAAAGTCATCAAGTTACCACATGTTTTACAGTGAATAGGTTATCTCTGTGCAACATCTTCAACTCTTCGTATATGGTCATCCCTAAGAGAGAAAAGGAATCAAAAGATTCATTGTGTATGTTCCCTTTGCTCTCTGGAGGAACTATATTCTGAAATGTGATTTGTGAATAACAAAGTACATGGGATTATAATATTCGGTGATGACCATTACCAAATATTGCAACTAACAAGGGGGTAACTTATTACTGCCAATACTAGGCAGGTTAAGATATCACATGGTAGAGAATAATCCAGAATTTTATGCTAGTCATTCATGCTTATTTCAAATGTTTTTTGTTTTTTCGGAAACAGCATCAGAGTGGTTATGATTTAGCAGGTACTGTTAACTGATAGCGTCTTCCATAACATTTTGTCTGTGATTTGTACCCCTCTACCAATTGAAGAGGTTTTTGTTTGAATCCTTGTGGACATATTGTCAAAAGGATTTGACCCATGTATTTTTTTAGGTGGAAGATTTTCCTTCCTTGTTTCACCAAAAAAGTCTATATGACTTGGTAATCAATATATTTTAAATTGCCAATATAACATAAGAAAATTACTGTTTACTTTTTTATCTATTAACTTTGTACTCAGCATAAATTAGCTCAGCAAATTAATCTAGTCAAAGGGTTTAGCAGGCCAATTAACAATAATTATCTTCAATATTATGTGCCATCCTCATTCTCAGAGATCTTCCTGCAAGGACATGTGTATGAAATTGTAGAAATCATGACATAATTTCGCATTCACATTGAAAAGAATTTTGCAATTATGATCAATGTCACATGAGATTTAAAGCATTAGCTGCCATTTAAAATGCATAGCCACCTTGTTGCAGTGAAGTTTGTTACCATCTACTCTGAAGAAGAGATATTACAAAGACTGTGATATGCATTCTTTTGGAAGTCTTGGAGAGCAGATCAAGGCAGCTATATGATTGCAAATCTCATTGCATGATGGCATCATAATTTTCCGTAACTTCCCTCTACAAGATGAGCAACAAGATTTTGGTAATCGTTACTGGGATCATCAGAAGTTTCAAGCATAGTGTCTTACTTCTGTATACAACTGGTATACTATTCTCATGGCACCTGCAAGAAGTATCCTTGTTTTACTTTTACTATATTTTGTGGCTGTTTATATAGAAGGCATCTGTTTTAGCGAACTTACAGATTACATGTCTATTTAAGCTATACACCATTTCTGACACTCGACTGGCATAATCATGTGATGGCAGGAGCTTAAACTATACCACAATGAGACTACTAAACTTCATCCTTGTAAACAGGTAGTCCATGATTTATGGTACATAATCTCTCAACTAGAACTATGGCTTTCAATCAGTTGCGTCGTTTAAGCTAAAATATTTCTCTAGCTCTGCTCTGCTGCTGTCAGTTGTGTCCTGCTTCTTTTTTCCTTTGCTAATGATCTTTAAGATTTTCATTTTTTTGAATTCAATGGTTGTCTCTCAAACTTAATATCTTTTTGATAACCAGCATTTTTCTGTCAGACTATCAGGAAAAAGAAAGTCAATCCACCTATCCTTTTCGGTCACCGAGTTGGATGGATGATTCGAACTGATCAAGCAACAACCTCATTAGAATATATCAAGGTCACAATCAATCATTCATGCTACTTGCTCATCTCTTTGGAATTGTCTGACTCACACTATGAGTCATGTCCATGGTATTAGTAGGCAAATTTTGACAGGGACAAGAATGAGGCCTCGCAACTACTAATCGGTTAAGAATTATCAATCAATGCACTTGTCAAGGATAAGGATGAGGCCTGTGCATTATCTTCTTCTTTTTCTTGTAAAATTTCACTTTTCTGAGTGTTTTTGGTGGCTGTTCCATGACAGCAACGAGGATGGGGCTTCCCAACTGATGATGCTTTGGGAACTATCAATCACTACCTTGACAAGGATAAGGATGAAACTTTCTCATCAATGATTGTTTAGTCCATCAGAGCTTCCCTTGCTAACCTTGATGATTTCTTGAAGTTCTTCTGCCTGCCAACCTGAATGATTGGATGGGTTAATGAATCAAGAAATGCTGGTGCATGCAACGACCAATTTATGATGTATCTTTTATTTTATGTCTAGATGCTTGCTAGGAGAAAAAATAGTAATTATTTATGTTATCTATAGAATCCCTCACAATTATTTTCAACTGTTGGGAGAATACTTTCGTGGTTATTAGCAAAGCAATTATTCTCCCAAAAAAAAAGAAGAAAAAACTCAAACTGTAGAGCCCCCCCCAAGTACAGTCATTTAGTTATGTTTCATTCCGTTTTCTATCATTTTGGGGTCCAAGCCTTGGCAATTCACTAGTTTCTCTTTTTTCTCTTAGTAGTTGTTAATAAGCCTTTTCATCTTTTAAGCCTTGTGCCCTCATGGCAAACCTGGCCTTCATTTCTCCTCTTTGGGTGTCTGTTTGCAAAGTTTACACAATTAAGCACCTACTAGCTGTATTAGCCACCCCTTTTGCCAATACAAAAGAGATGAGTGCCATAAAGAATGAGATGAAGTATCAGACTCTGGTATAGTTCCAACTGTAGCTTCATGAATTAAAATGTTACATTAATTAGAATGTTTGTTAGGTGTGTGCAAAAACTTGAATGATGTAACCAAGACTAACTTGCTTGCTTATCAACACTTATTATCTCTCAGAAAGAATACTGTTCCCAGTGGACTATGACAGATTGTTTGATGACCATGATTAGTGTGTTTCACCTAAAACACATACTGCACAACATGAGTTGTTCATCTGTACTTTTTTGTTCTACATTTTCAATCTAAGTTGGGATATGAAGGCATGGTACTTAATACCCTGAGTTAAAAGGCATTCATTCATTTAATTCTCACAATATGCTTGGTATATGTGTCCATGCTTTTTACCTAATGTGGCGACGCTTGTGATGCTACATTTTTGTGATGGTTGTTGTATGGTTCATTGTTCCTTGTAATTTGGTGGCATGTCACATCTTGCTTCTTCTTCTATTCCAACGACAGGTGTGCAACTGGATATCGAGGATGTGGAGGAAGCTAACGAGGACCCACCATCCATTTGTATCAGTATGCACTGAGGTCTTCTCCAGCACCACAACTGCTGCAGGTGATCCATGCCCGTCACAGGTTGCTTGTGCTTTGATGTACGCCATCTTCTAGTTGACCACATTAGAATTCGCGCATAACCCTATAAACGACTTGCATTGATTTGGTGAAATGGCACGCTTTGAGAGGAACTTCCAATTGGAAGTACGTTGATATCAATAATTTATCTCACCGATTTGTATAATTGAATCTATAAAATATATGATGTTGTCTTATAATAAATTATTTTTTTTATTTTTTTTAAAAGGATAAATAGTAAATACGAGATTCGAGGATCCTACGACTATATGCTGGTTGACACTTTCATTTGTTTTAATATTAATACTTTAGTGTACACCTTTATTTGTTTTAATATTGGTATTTAGATTTTGATTGTATCATTTTAAAATTTCAAAAATACTAATTTTCGAATGTAATCGTGCTGTGTTTTTTTTTTAAATCATCTTTTTTTAATATGTTGTAAATAAAAAAACGTTGTTATAGCAAAAAAATAATGAGTTGTAGGATTACTTTTCTCTCTTTGTACCTGTCTATGCATTGTCATGAACATTATAATAATGATTGAAACTGCCATTGTTTCAGAATGATGTTCCCATCTGCTAACTGGATTATACTTAACAAACCTATATATTTAAAGTGGGGAAAAATGGTGTGTCTCCATGCATGCAGAACTAAAGAGTAGGTCATGTAGAGTAGCTGTAACCAGAAGCTCATATACATATAAAACTTGGTTGCAGATGACTACTGAGACCAAAATGTGACAAAGATATGGAGTTAGGGTCACACCATAAGCCCAATCATTCAAGCATACAACTCACAAGCTCATAAGGCCTTCTTGGTATATGCTCAGCAGTTGACTTTAGGTTTAGGATGCTGCACCTCAACCTGCAACCAGAGTCCTCTAAAATAGGAACCACTTTCTTACACAGTACACCACCTAATTCTACTGTAAGCAGTTGTTTATGTTGCCATCCATATTCCCTAAATTGCTTTTCTCATGCTAGCAGCTGTGTTTGTTGTGCCACCCATGACAGTGGATGACCCCAGAAAGATTCTCCTCTGTGCATGTAGCAGGAGGAGATCACACTGCATCAGCTCCTTCAGGTGGGAGCATAAGCCACATCATTCACCCCTCTTTGGATTAAGCAAAGGATAGCAACATTAGCCAACAAACAAGTGATCTGAAAAAGTACCACACAGATTCCAATAGTGCATTGCTTTGTCCACAGCACTGCATAATGCTTGAATTCTATATAAAAAAACTGATTTTTTTTAATGGATTTACTTTCCCCAATCTTGAGTTCCATGGCTTCTCAGCTTGTGATGATGTTTCGACGATGTTTGATTGTATAGTCTTCCAAGGAAGACAATGACTTGCCCTTCCTGCTGTGCTTAAGAGACCCTCCGAGTCTCACATGCTTGCTTATGTGGTAGCTCTACTTCACAAAACCTAGAAAGGTGTCTTTTTTTATCTCGAGTCTCCGGTCTCCATACTCTCCTTCCCCTCCCCACCTGCCTCAGCTGGTCTTTCTTGCTTGCTCTGTAGAGCTACATCTGCTGCTACTCCTACACACCTCTCCCATTCCTCCTCCCTGTCTCGATCTTTACCTGCTTCCCTACTAAAACCCCCCAAAACCCTCGTCTCAGATCTCTCCCACACCAAACCTCTTGGAGGGGGAAAGGAAGCGGCTTGCACGGCCTTCTTTGGCTTGTTTTACCTTCGTGTGGCCAAGAAAGAGGCGGAAAGCTGGGAGCTTTTTCTTGTCCTTGCCTCTGTTCTGTTGTCTCTCTTGTTTGCATCCTTTTCTGTGGAGAAAAGAAGGTGGGAAGTGGCGGAAATGGCAGGATTGGGGGCTCAGGCGGCGTTGCGGAGCAGTATCAGTCTGGAGACCACATGTGGTGCTTTGCTCCAAGAGCTCGAGGTCCGAATCTTTGGCTTTCTCAGTGCTAATGCTGCTCTTTCTTTCCCTTTCTTGATTGGATTCCGAAGGTACTTCTGGGTTCCATTGTTACTATTCTGGGCGGATTCATCTCTGCAGGTGTATTTTCTGGTTCCGTGTTTCTTGATTTCCTTACGTTTCAGGGGATACTGGGTCTATGGTTTCCTATTACTGGCCAACTTTGTCGATTTGCTTATTTGTTTCGTAAAACTTATGGATTATAGGAACCCTAATTTAGAAATTTAGGATTTTGGGGCTTGTTGTACGCATTATGTCCTAATTTGCCTTTTAGGGTTTTTCAAATGAGAATGTATGTATACTTGTAGTGTTTGTTGGGAAATTTCAAATGCTTGGTTCAACTTATTGGATGTTCACTGTGTACTAAGTTGTTGACTTTTGGTTGGACACTGATAAGGCCATGAATCTTTGTACTGTGAACTTGTGAGAACAGCACATATGGACAGAGATTGGAGAGAGCGACGAGGAGAAAGACCACATGCTATCGGAGTTGGAAAAAGAGTGCATGCTAGTGTACCGGAGGAAGGTTGACGAAGCCAGGAGTGCCAGGGCACGCCTCCATCAATCTTTGGTTGCCAAAGAAGCTGAGCTTGCGTCTCTCATGGCGGTACTTGGTGAGCAGAGCCTCCAGCTAAAGGTACTAGCCCTTTTCTGCTCCTTGTTCTTCTCGTCGCTGGGGTATTAAAGGGGTTCTATTTGCTGATTACTGCCCTTTGGTTGCAATTCTATATGTTGGTTTTTATTAGCAGTTCACAATTAACTGATTACACCAAGCTTCATTAGCTCACCATCTTGCTATCAACTCAACCGAATCTTAGTCTTGTTTTGGCTCAATGACGTAATAATTTACCCTGGCATAGACAGGGGTAGTTTACAGGAATTTGCTATAAACTTAACTAGGGGATTCTGAGCAGCTTATGTCAGGCAAGCTAGAAACAGCATTGCCGTACAATAGTTCACTCCCTGCTGTAATGGTTTGTCCAGTGAACTATGTCTTTGTCTTCTCTTTTTAAAGGAAGAATCTGCAAAGGCAGTAGTTCATTATGGTTTAGACATTGCTCAGACATCACAAAGTGTTTTGCTGGAATTAGATATGAACTCGAGCCGTATGGAATTCGTAAGCAGTTTGCATCAGGTGAGGTGAAGCTACATTAGTTTTCCTTCCATTTGTTGCTTATGTAGATATACATATTGGATGTCCCTTCTAATTGTGCCATTGTGGAATCAGATATGATTCTGTTGCATTTTTATGACATTGATTTGGTAGTCATCCACCCAGGTGATGCGTTTATTAGGAAGTTAGGGAAAACATACTAAGAGTCAGTGAGAATTTTGATATGTGATTTCATATTTCTTTCAAGAAAACCATTTAGTTAATATATTTATGATTTTAGGGAATGCTTTGTAAGATCTTACTGACATTCTCAGCAAGATTTGGTAATTTAGTTGGTTGTTCATTCATTTTCTTCCCAAACTTCATTCGTCACATAATGGTCACCGGTATAGTCATGGATTCTGTTGTTCATTAGACTAAAGGCAAGTGTTTTTGCTTGTCAATGTGAGAGCACATTGCTGCTCTGAATTTCTTTTGGTACAGTTATGGGATACATTTTTTACAGCTGTTGACTGCTTACCAATATTCTGTATACAGATGGAGAAATCTAGATCATTGAAGGAAAGACTTGCTTCAGTTACCCCTCATTTGGAAGATCTCAGGATGAAGAAAGAGGAACGAGTCAAGCAGTTCTCTGATATATTGTCTCAGATTGAAAAGCTCAATGCAGATATTACAGGATTTAGTCACCAGTATGACTCTCTAACTAAGGGTGTCAAGATTGAAGAACATGATTTGTCAACAAGGAAACTCACCGAGTATCAAGCAAAGCTACGAAGTCTCCAGAAGGAGAAGGTATTAGTTTGGTTATTCATCAGATTAAAGTTTTCAAGTTATTTCAACTGAACTTAACTCTATTCTTAATGTAGTTAGGTGAAATTCAACACCTGGCCATGCTAAGAATCCCCTTGTCTTTAATGCTCTACTTGACACATCTGCTCTTGTTCATCTTTCAAACATATAAATGCAAATTAGAGGCTCAGAGTCAACGAAGTTACATAATTGCCAATCCTCCTATACATGTAGAAAGGAGATGATGTAGAAGGTTTTAATTATCAGTCCAGTATCAGTTTCAACAAACTATTAGAGTGATACAGAGGATGACTATGACAATATACAAACCTAGATGGGTCTACTGCTATTAAATTAGACATATCAAGTTAATTACTTTTCCCATCAAGTCAGATTTTGGCCAAATAGGCTTAAGAGTGACCTAGTATTGGAGTATAGTGAGGGACTCAAATTAGAATGAGCTACCTGTGGATGAGGTTGGGCCCATATCATGGCATGGAGTCATCACTAGGCTGAGCCTCACCATTTGAAATTGGACTTAGACTATGAGTTTGGTCATGAGCTTTGATACGGACATCAAGCCATAAACGAGGGACATTGTGATACCTCAGTTTGATCCCACATTAGAAGTAGGAGGACGGTTATGAGGGCAGATAAGGATTAATGGGTTATCATAATTTATTATGGTTCTAAGCAATTTGGGCCTTGGAATTTCAGGTTTATCATGTTAATGGGTTAATTCTCACATCAGGCCTTATCATGATAATAAAATATGTCTCACTTCCAATATGAGATTAAACAATGGTGTCACACCAAACAGTATACCAAACTATACCATTTGGTATCACTGAAAAATAATACAAAAGGACAAAGAACATACTGCCATTGGTTGATGTTTGGTTGGAGCAATAATTGTTGATTAGCACATATATTCCAATCAGCATTTTAGACCATGGATGTAGCAAAGAATAGCAAGGTTGTGGACAATTACAATTGCACCAACATAAGCATACGAAAGTGTTCCATTAATTATGTAAATTATGAGAGATCTTATTTCGATTAAATTTTCTACTTTAATAATTTGGTTTTACTTTTGCTTTTAAGTTTTAATTATAACTTGTTAAGTTTTTAATTTTGACTTCCCAAACATTTAAAATTTCAAATTACAGAAAGATGATGGGTTAAGCTATAGCAGTTTTTGCCAATAATGTTAATTATTAATGGAGTGTTTGGATGCATATTAGGTAAATTATTGATATAAATTAAGAATAACATTGATGGACTGCCACTTGTTTGTAAAATAGAAATTTTTCTTTATTTTTATCCAAACATAATATTGCAAAATACACGTTGATAACACTAATATGATCTTTTATCATATGAACGCATTTAGATTATATTTAGGCACATGTCAAAGCAAACCACGAATATACTAATGTTAGTGTCCTCAGTAATGATCTTTAGCTGATCTGTTTGGCAGTCTTTATTAATATCTTCGTATCAATTTTTGTCCAATAGTGTTCTATTTTCTTAGTGTGACACTTGTTACTCTCAGCCATATTCAGAAATCTGAGAGTATATTCATAACTTTGGCTACTTTGTCAACCATTTTTTACCATATGTTTATTTAAAAATTCATGTTTAGTTAGCATTATAATACTTAAAATACTATGATTTTAGATGTACTATTTCATGCATATTTACAAAGAGCTAAATATTGGGATTCTGTGGAGTAATTTTAGTAGTCTCATTTTTCAACTATGAGATTAGAGGTGTTTCTTGAATTACTAGACGACATATGAGACTTTTCAAAGCAAGCAACAATGCTAGACACATGACTATTTTTCAGTTCATGTATGTTTGCTATGATGCATGTAGTATTATCTCAGAAAATTTTCAATTGCACTATCGTGATGCTGACCACATGACTGATTCTTCCAGTCTGATAGGCTTCATAAAGTTTTGGAACATGTAAATGAGGTGCATTCTTTATGTGGTATGCTTGGAATGGACTTCAGGAAGATAGTGGAAGAAGTACACCCCAGTCTGCATGAGACTTGTGCAGAGCAGTCCACCAATATTAGTGATGGCACACTGGAGGGCCTATCTCAAGTCATCCTAAGACTTAAGACTGAAAAGAAGATACGAACTCAAAAGGTAAGTAGCATCTTGAAATCTTAATTATATATAACCATTGTCATATGTCTATAGTCCATTGTGGGCTGCAGCTGCGAGATGCCGTTGAATCACTTAAAAATCTATGGGATTTGATGGATTCATCTGAAGAAGAGAGGAGGCCTTTTGAAAAAGTGGCGACTGTGCTTGGATCCTCTGAAGTTGATGTCATGTGTTCTGGTGTATTCTCACTTGAAACAATCAAGCAGGTTAGCATTTGGATTGATATTTCTATGCATTACTGTCTTGGGAAGTTGTTGAGGTCATCATCATTTTTTTTGACAGATAGAAACTGAAGTTGAGAGGCTTAAAAAACTGAAAGTTGGTAGAATGAAAGAACTTGTTTTAAGGAAAAGGTCAGAACTAGAAGAGATATGCAAAAACACACACATTGAACCAGATATGAGTACTGCACCAGAGAAGGCCTGCGCGCTTCTAGATTCTTGTATGAACATGCTTCTTCACATCTTTTGCCATACTCGGTGTAGTTATCGGTGTTTGCTTCTCTAATTCCCAGACTTCAATTACGCTTTTATCTGTTTAGGCCTTGTTGATCCTTCTGGACTTCTCACGAACATTGAGACACAGATCAGAAAAGCTAAAGAAGATTCTGTGATGAGGAAAGAAATTATAGACAGAGTGAACAAATGGCTCTTGGCATGTGAAGAAGAAAATTGGCTTGAAGATTATGACAAGGTAGGAAATTCTGCTTCTCCACCATATTAGTGTCTGAAACAATAGGGGAAAATGTCATGATAATATAACACACTTGTCCTCTTCATAGCCGTCCTTATACTTTTGCTGGCTTCAGGACGCGAACAAGTATAGTGCCGGAAGAGGTGCCCACTTCAATCTAAAACGTGCAGAGAAGGCAAGGGTGACTGTCAGTAAAATTCCAGGTATTTTTGTTGGTTTAATTACAGTATACCTGAGCCATATATATATGTATATATGTATATATATATGTATATGTATATATATATATGTGTATATGTATATATATATATGTATATATATATATACATGTACATATATATATATATACATATACATACATATATACATAGCCGTCCTTATACTTTTGCTGGCTTCAGGACGCGAACAAGTATAGTGCCGGAAGAGGTGCCCACTTCAATCTAAAACGTGCAGAGAAGGCAAGGGTGACTGTCAGTAAAATTCCAGGTATTTTTGTTGGTTTAATTACAGTATACCTGAGCCATATATATATGTATATATGTATATATATATGTATATGTATATATATATATGTGTATATGTATATATATATATGTATATATATATATACATGTACATATATATATATATACATATACATACATATATATATATATACATATACATACATATATATATGTCATGAATTAACCATTGTAAATTCTATGAAATCTTTTGCAGCTACTGTTGACAATTTGACGAGCAGAATATTTATTTGGGAGGATGAGAAAAATATGCCTTTCCTATATGATGGGGTGAGACATGTGTCTTTTCCTCTTTCGTTAACATATGAAATGTTTTCTCAAGTTCTGAGTATTGTTTGCTACTGCTTGTTCCAGGTGCGCTTGGTGTCCGTTCTAGAAGACTACAAACTTAAGAGACAACAAAAGGAAGAGGAAAAACGAAGATACAGGGTAAAGTTTGGTTTTATATCACCAATGACCCCTTTTTATTATTAGTTCTACATGAAAATTATTATATTCATTATTGCAGGAACACAAAAAATTACAAAATCTTCTCCTCACTGAGAAGGAAGCAGTTTATGGATCCAAACCTACTCCAAAACGGAGCAATAGTTTCAACAGAAAGACAAATGCTTATCGTGCAAACGGGAATGGCAACGGCTTCATGACTCCTTCACCGCGACGAATTTCTGTTGGCAGTGCAACTCCTGAGCTGCTCACGCCACGCTCGTACTCTGGCCGTTATAATAGCTACTTCAAGGAGACAAGACGGTTGTCCGCTGCTCCACTGAATTTTGTTGCTGTATCCAAGGAGGATACTATATCTTCATTCACATCCATCGCAGGTTCAGAAGTTGGTTCTCCACCTCTCAGTTAGCTGCAGGTCTGAACCGATTAACATCATAATGTAGTAATTATTTGAACTATCTGGATCTGATCCCGACAACATTATGCCGGCCACCTGTCTATCAATTTCCACTAACATCAGTTTCTATTTTCTTTGCAGGAGGGAATATGCATCGGCTTTTGACTCTACTTTGCCAAAACTGGTGCTTGTAACAATGATTACATTTGTGCTAAAATGTCTTCATTTGTGTCATCGTACATTAGGATTAATATGTTGAGATGTAGTGCCCTGTGTAAAATTTACTAATTAGGATGGGGATCTAGCAACTAACTTGCCGGCTATGATAGGCCTCTCATTTGTGGTTACTCCATCTTTACTTAGAGAGCTCTCTCCTATGTACATATAGTGTAGAACGAACATCAAGAATACTGTGTTTCAGATTTAGGATGGAGTTTTATTTCGTCGTGTGTATGCTTCTGAACAACATCTAAGTGCATCGGATCCATGAGGGAAGGAATAGACACAAACTCGTGGAACTGATGCTGTACTCTTTTGTCAGTGGTTTATGATGGTTGTCATGGATTTGAAGTGGACCTGTGCTTGCATGTTCATTAATGCTGTTCTTATCAGATGGTGGTACGGAACAGCTCAAGAACATTATCAACATGGACAAGATCAAATCTTCTACCTTTGAACAGGTTGTAAACCTATGTGCTTGTGAATTTGTCACTATCAGGATGTGTCATCAAATTTGCACTGTGCTAATCAAACAGCTTGCCCACTGAACCATACTGTTCAATGAGAAACTTGAGACCTCAGCAGGATACGGCAGCAATAGCTGGCTCTTAATTGGTGGAGGGACCGGAACACAATAAAGGCTGCTACAGTTCGTCACTCATGGATTTAACAGAGGTAGAAATGCTCACTAGAACTGATCTGATGCAGAGTTGGGAGGATGATTCTAACCATGCAGCAGCAACAGACTACTTCAAAGTAAATGCTCATTGATGGATGTTCAAGGACAGAAGTCAATGCCCGAACCATGACCACACTTTGCTACATGAAGAGAGGAAAGAATTGGATCCAAGTGAGGAGAAGAGAAGAGAAGCAAAGCACAGCAAAGCTACAAGAAGAAGTTATGACAGCAGCAGAGGAGAGGCAGACATGGTGCGTTCTTGACTTCCTTCATTAAGTACTTATAAATGTAGAGCCTGACTGATCCCTGTGAAGCAAAAAAAATTGGGCTGTCCTGAGACTCGCACCACCACCACCTCCACCACCACCAGCACCAGCAGCAGCAGCACCACCAGGGGAGCATTCATGGCGAGCCAACCAACAAAAGAAGACCCACTTCAATCCCCATCTTGAATGCCACATCAAAAGCCTCGAGCGTCCATCAGACCCCAGGCAGTTCAAGGAAGGTGGTGGTGGTCGGAAGAGAAGCACAGACTTTTAATTCTCTTCGGAGCGTCGTCAGACGTCGGGACAGCTCAAGGCAGCCTTTATTTGCTGAACTGTGGTGCCGATCAAGTTATTGACCGTCATTACCGACTCCAAGTTGAGCTTCGCCGACGGCAAGCTACTCATTAGTATCTGAAACGCCACGGTCACCAGCGAGCCGGCGGAGCCACCCATCGGATTCGAGCTGGACGACGCGCCGTAGCCCCCAGCCGATCGCCCGTCCGGTAATATGGTGAAGCCTGACGGCAGAATCGGTACGTAGGACGGATCCTCTCCGCTCATGACGATGTTGATGGCCGGCAGGTCGACCGGAGAATAGACCACAACCGAGCCTGAAGCATCAGTGCAGCACTCTTGGAGTATCAGCATCGTGTTCTGCCCCGAATTGAGTCCCTGTTCATCCACCACAGTAAATAGATCATCAAGAACTTCTGACAGAGGTTGGCACCCAAATTAAATTCATCTACACTTGAATAAGATGAGAAAGAATGCATACACGAAGAAGAGAAATGCAGTTTCCCGGATGTGAACCATTCGTGATATGAGCCACCTCTTGTACAGTGTTTCCGTTCGAGAGAACATCCCACTGAGAACAAGAAGAAAGACGCAGAGAGTTTAAAAAGTGTCCTTCGATCGAGAAAAGATAGAACAGCAAAGAAGGATGTCTGCAGAAACCTGAGTTCGAGTTCGTTCATCCTTGAAGAAACTAAAGATCCTCTCAGCTGATATAGGAAGCCATATAGAGGTTGCTGCGCTGAGAACAACTCCGTTAGGCTGGCCGGCATCTGTGTTCTTGTGAAGCGTAACCCGGACTCCGACATCGTTTACCCCCGAGAGTGTAGTCCATTTGTGACCATTCGATGCGCCGACGTTGGCACAGAAGTTGGTCACCATCCTCTGAGCAAGCTTCATCATGCTCCTCTTGCCATCGGGAGAGGGAGCCACTGATTTCCACAGTCGGAATCAGAATCAAATAGCAATCTTAGCAATCTGCTGTGAGGATTCTGAACGCTCCTTACCTCCGATGTCTCTAGCTGGAATTCCGGCGACGTTCAAACAAGCTAACCTCTCACACATTCTCTGGAGAGTCGCGAGCCAGCGCTGTGCTCCAAATGCCATTCCACCGTCTATAAGATCCCTGAAGAGTGCGTGAATCGGATTCTTTTCTTCGATCTCCATGTGTTCGACCCAGGTTACCTACATCGACGATTCGGTAAGGGTGAGAAAGAAATCAGTAGATCATGCACCATGATTTGGATCACCTTAGAATAGCCATTGGGCATTTCCTCAATCAAGCAGCCAGAAGGAAGCCTCCTTGATCGGGAAGAAGGTGCGAGCTGGTTATCTCCGGGAAAGTCCACCGAAACATCAGCCACCGCCCACACGCTGGGCTCTATTTGCTGGCAATACCGCAGGAAGCAGAAATCGCGAGTAGGAACGACCGGCGAAAGAACCTGTAGCTCCTCGGACATCTGCACGCCTTTGGATGTATCAGTATCGCAGAAGAAGTTTATTGGATTCAAGCAGAAGAGCCGAAGAACTGTCGTTACCAACACCAAAGATCCACTTCTACTTCCAGCCATTCCAGCCGCGAGGACTTCGACAGTCCTTGCCTTGGACACGATCGTCGGGAACAGCTCTCCCCACTTGCTCTGCAACGAAATCCGATTCAGAGGTAGAAGAAGATCAAAGGAGAACTCGTTTCCTTTCAACGAGATTGGAACTTACTGCGTCCATGAACATGTCGACCAATGTCACAGCATGCATGACCACAAGAGCTGAATCCCTCGATGCCTCGACTCGAGTATCTGAGAACCTGAGCTGCCGAGCTGACCTTTGGAACATCCTGTCGTAGGTTTCGAGTTGGAGTACGTCCCTTCCATCGCTGCCCGACTTCACCCACAGGGGTTCATCGGTCTGCACCACTCTGATGACTTCCTCCATTGCACCGGTGGCCATCTCCACCATGAGAGGCTTCTCAAGCTCCGACATTGATGCTGGAAACGGATACGGAAATGCCGAAGACGAGCTCTGGCACAGGAGATCGAGATCGAGGGACGGGCTTATCCCCGGATGACTGTATCCTCCAACCGATAAGTCTAGCGATGAGATCGACACTGGCTGAACCGGAGGAAGCTGCGTGATGGGCCTTCCCAGGTACTTGGATGCAAGACTCGAAACGCGATCGAGCTGCAAGGATTCATTTGCATGGATCAAAGACAACAGTATCACATTAAATGAGTGTGTTGAAGTATGTTTGTTTGATCCTCCACCATCAAAATGGATCAATGAACTCATCGGCTGACAACCTTTAAAGCCAAAGAAATAGAACGACGACAGCTCTTTTTGATCCAATTCATCGAAAGATGGGATGACCGACCAAACTATCAATGAAAAGAGATGGATTTTCCATTGTTTCGTTGAAGCTATCGCAACTATACGACGAATGCACGTGTAGGATCGAAAAGGAAGGGAAGGTGGAGGTTACCTCCTCCTTCAACTTGGCATTTTCCATCCGCAGATTCTGCTCGTCGAAGTAGGGGTCGTCGTCGGGGGGAGGACCGCCGCAGGAGGGGCAGATGACGTTCCTGAGGGCCTCCCTCATCGCGATGTTCTCGCACCGGATCTTGTCGTTCTCAGCGCGGAGCAAGCAGTTGTCCGCCCGCTCCTGTTGCGCCTGCAAAGACAGCGGCAGGGTCGATCAAACGAGGCAAAGGTCGCTCCTTTTGCTCGCACGCGAGGCGTGACGAGGGAGGGAAGAGGACTACGGGGAGCAGAGCGGTTGCCTTCATTTGCGTCCGGCGGTTCTGGAACCAGAACTTTATCTGCCGCGGCTCCAGCCCCAGATCGCGGCTCAGCTGCTTCCTCTGCTTCTCGTCCGGGTGCGGGCAGACCTTGAACATCCTAAACAACAAACTCAGACAAGGCCCATCGTCGCGTCGCCACGGAACAACCCCAGGACGCAAGAGAACAACACCATGACGTCGTCAGACACAATAAAGACAGCGCGAGAGAGAGGAGAAGAAGAAAGAAAGAAAGAAAAAGACGAGAGCATACGACTCCAGTTCTTGAATCTGCCGTGGGGTATGCCGGTGGTACCGCTTCTTCCTCCCTTGTGAGTCCGGAACGTCCTGTTCGTCGCCGGAGTCCATCCTCGCCACCTCCGAAACTCCTCCTCACCGCTCCTATCACGACCAGCACCCACAACAATCTGCTACAGAAGCCAGCCAGTTCTCACCATCTATTTCCGAAACTTGGCGACGCTATCCCCCCCTACCTTTCGTCCTCTCAGGTGGCAGGCACCTTTTTCCCTCTACGGGGCTCCTCTCCTTGCGGCGCTTAAGCGAGACCCAATTGAGGAAACCGGCGGTGCGCGCATCGCAGATATCGCCAGCAATCGGGGCGAATTCGCCCCCTCCCCTTATTAAGACGCACCGAGAGATTCTACCACCGAGAAACTCTCTCTGCGTATGTGTGTGTATTTAAAGCTCACAGTAATTGACGCGATTTAGAAGGACGGGGCTTTAAAGATGTTGGATCTTGAAGGCATACTATATCGTCTCCATATATTTATTATCAGCAGATTGCAAGAATATACATCTGATTCTTTTGTTATATGCTTCTCCAAATGCCAGTTTTCTGGATCCGATTTATCATCATCTGGCATTGCTTCTTCTTCCTATTTTCCAATGCATTTTCTAAAGCAAAAAATAAGAACAAGTTTTGGCAGAAACATACAACAAAAGGTTCGATTTTGATTATGATTTTGGTCTGGTTATTCTAGTGGAACAGTACATCTTCAAGAATTAAAGACAGGACAGCAGAGCAGAGACACAGACAAGAGGAAAGAAGCATGAGGAAGGGTGAGCTTCCTAATCTGCCAGCTCTCACCCCTTCCCTTCTCTCTCACGTCTGCCGTTACAATTCTCCGACTTGGAAAATGCTGATTACACACCAACACCGCACATATAATTGCGTAGGAACACAGTCTGATCTCTCTCATGTGGGAAGTGGGAAGCTCTGCTTCTTCTACTCATGCAGTGAATGCTAGCAATCAAGATTACTTGTCAGCTGAGCAGAGTTATGATGGTTATGTGGTGGTACAATTTCTTTCTCCCTCTGCAGCTGAAATTACTGCTGCACAACCATATGATGACCAGCATCCTGAGACCAAATCAGGCCGTAAAGACACCCTGTTTCAAAACTTAGCCTCCCTTCCTTAAATACCAGGAGTTAGAGATCTTTAATACCTGCAGCTGTTTCTGCTCGCTGCATGCCAAGGATGATGTAGAGGAAGGGAGGAGGGTGAAATGCTATGTCAGCAGCACAGAGCTAAAGCTTGCCCCCCTTTGCCTACTGTCTCCCCCAAACCCGGAAATCCATGGGAGTCAAACCACGCAAGATCTTGAGCTGTGTCATCTGATTTGTGGGCTCCAAAGAATACAAACAAGAGAGAACATATCTTGTTCCTTTTTCTTCTTGAACACCTTCCTCTGACACTAACCAGATCGATTCCCCATGTTGGGCATGGTAGTTTAGTCACAGAAGCCTCCAAAATCTTTGAGAGCCGCCCAGGTTTAGGAACCACATGATGGGTACTCGTAGTGAGAGGAGTGCGCATGGGACTCCCATGCACGAGACAAAGGAACCACCACTGCTCCGACCTTTCTTCTCGACTTGTTCTTCCAGCTTCCTCCCTTGGCCTACTGTCACTGTCATTAGACTTTCCAGTAACCTTTTGTGCACAAGCAGTAGAAAGGCTGTGTCCATGGATTGGGGAGTGGGGAGAGAGAGCGCGAGTGAGAGCGACAGCTTCATCTGTCTATTTGAAGGCCGTACTTGGGTGCATTAAAGCGTCATTCATGGCCGCCGGGCGAAGGTTTGGTGGTCGAGGTCGACCCAAAAAATACATCTCCGCCCGCGACGGAGACCCTTTACGTAACCTGCTTGCCGATTGGATACTCTCTGGAGCCCACATGAAACAAGAATTCTCGTCTTACCTACCCGGATTTACCCGCCGGAGATACCTTCTCGATGAAGACGGGGCCCCGTGGACTGACACGGCAGGTACGCCGGTGGGTATCCGAGGGCTTGATCGAACTCGTTCGTTGACCGATCAGTTCTGCGTTCTGGATATACCTCACCGACCCAATTGGTAGGTCAAACCATTAAACGAGCAATTAATTTGGTTTTTTGGGATTTAATGCGCGATCTTTGTAGTTCGTGCACAGTACCAAAGGCATCTGAGGCCGTCCACTCCTCGTTGTTCGCACGTGCCACGCGCGACCGTTCGTCACAGTAGAATGAACGGCCGCGATCGCAAGTTCCAATCTTGATGCAGGTGGCATAGGCAGGGCGATGTAACGTGAATCGATTTATCTTATTAATGTCATAGGATAATTAATTTATTCGACTTGTAAAATACTTTTAATGGTTTTTATATAACGATAATGTAAATATAAAAATATTAATTTGTCAGGATATAGTCTTATTTATAAATAGCAAAAATCTATATTTCCCCTTTCCCCATTTCTCTCTCCATCACCGCAAGCAAATCCCAAGCGACGTCTCTCTCCGACGGTAGGACTTCTCTTTCTCCCCTTCTCGTCTTCTCCTTCGATTTCCTTTACCAGTTAAAAGGATAAATCTATTTGGCGACCTCTAATTTCTATTTCTTTGGCATTCTAACAATCTGATTTTTGACTGTTTCCCCCTTCTAAATGAGCTTTCCAATATACTGATCTCACGTTGAAACCCTAGTGGCTTCGATCTTTCCTTTGCGATGATTAGGGTTTCCTTTTGTCGTGATTCTTTCTCAATTTCGGGATCTATTTTTTGTTCTTTGATGGGATTTTGATTTTAGGGTTTCTTCAAGGCTGCCTCTTTTTTGGTGTTCTTGGATGGGTTTTTATCCTGTTTTTCTGCCGTTTCGTCGTTCGATCTGTTCAGTTGAATGGTTTTGATAGGAACGGCGAGGTGATGGCAATGTGGTAGACGGGATGATCGAAATCGGTGGAAGAACTTGATCTTTTGCCGAGTCGGTTTGGGGCTTCTCCGCGGACTGTAGCTGCATCGGTTGGAATGGATGAGGATGGGGGGTTGGGTATTCGGAATTGGGGCTACTATGAGCCGCCTTCGAAGGGGAACCTTGGCTTGCAGCTCATGTCCTCGGCTGCGGAGCGCAACACCAAGCCTCTGCAGTCAGGCGGAGGATTCTTCCATCGGGATTGCAGTATCCCGGAGCCATCGGTGCAGATGGATTTTGGGAGAGATGGCTGGATCCACCATGGACGAGACAGCAATAAGATCCTTGAGATGCTGCCGGTGAATCACCATCACCATCACCACCATTCCCATTACGGCATCCTTCATGATCCTTTGGTCACCCAGACCATCCAGATGTTGCAGCATCCGGAACCACCCAAGGATGACAAGCTTCCGATGATGGATGAACCTGTTGGTAAAAATGAGACTCCTTTAAAGAAGAGGTCCCAGGCTCGCCCCCAAAAATCATCAAAAGCTAAGAAGCCAAAGAAAGTCGCAGCACCGAAAGATGAGACCACTAATGGTTCTGTGTCACATGGGAAATCTAGTAGGAGCTCGGGAATGGTCATTAATGGGATTACCCTCGATATCTCAGGGATCCCAACGCCGGTTTGCTCTTGCACAGGCAAGCCACAGCCATGCTACCGATGGGGTGCTGGAGGCTGGCAGTCAGCTTGCTGCACCACCAGCATTTCGATGTACCCCCTCCCAATGAGCACCAAAAGGCGAGGGGCGCGCATTGCCGGCCGGAAGATGAGTCAGGGGGCATTCAAGAAGGTTTTGGAAAAGCTCACTGAAGAAGGCCATAACCTGTCTAATCCAATTGACTTGAGGCCTCTCTGGGCTAAACACGGCACCAACAAGTTTGTGACAATAAGGTAAAATGGGCAATTGTTGGTTGCCATATTTAGGTTTCACCTCTGCATTTGGTCTTTGCTCATAATATGTAAGAAATTTGTGACCTTCTGTGGAGGTCCCTTGAATAGGTTGTAGTGCAGTCTTTATCAGGAATGTTTCATGCTTTTTGAGGTTCAGATGCTCAAATAATCTCTTCGTCCTTTTTCTGCAGCTTGTAGCTTTAAGTTCACTGGTGCTATCCAAGTAAAATGGCTTTTCAATTATTATAATTTCCATAGTTCGTGATGTAAAAGTATGCCCTATTTAAGTGTTAGTTTGTCATGGTGGAGAAGCTTCAGCTTCAGTTGAGAAGTCCTAACCTGTGACAGCTGCAACTTATGTTGAATTCTTGAAAACTTGTTTGAGGTTAACTTCTTGCAAACAAAACTTCCTATAAAGAATTGGCAAGTTTAGAATTTTGTTTTAATTCCACAAGTTATATTATCTTTCTTGAATTGTTTGGGCCATTGTTCAATTTTTCCTTGGTTTAGTAATTGGAACTTGTTTATCCTTTGCATCGCACAAGATATATTATTAGGTTCAGTTCTATGATGTTACCTTACGTGGTTAAAAAAATATTATGAATGTGGAAAACCAAAAAAAATCAATAGATGTGAAAAAAATTAATGAATTGTATGGTCTCTTATTTTCAACTAGCTTATTAGTTTATATACTGGAAAATTGAAGAATGAGGCTTCTCTATTGTTCTCAACCGATGGAGGCCTTGGAGTCTCGTAAGCACAGTTACCTATAACATGAACACTTACAAATCTATTTTTTAGTGCTAAGTGTAGGGTTTGCCACTAGGTTCAAGATTAGTGGGGGTAAGAGTTAATTTGTTGTTTGGTTTGTGGTATATCCGTATATGTTAGTTCATTCTTTTAACTTACTACACTATATTTATGTCTGCTTTACCAAATAATTAACTATTCATGTAATTGGTTCGATAATAATCATAGTAGAGGACCTCCAAATCTAGATGCTTATTAAACTTTTCTTATCTATTTACTACTTTGTTACTTTGAGCATAAATAAATTTTGCGATACCTCGATTTAGTTTATATTGAAAGTGGGTAGATAATTTATATTGGTGGTTCTAAGGCCCAACAATTAACTGGATCAATCTTTCTATCGGACTAGGCTGATATTAGAGCTACTTGTTGATAATGCTGGAGAGACATCACTTGAAGCCACCAATGAATTGGACATCACTTGTTACCTACTGATAAAGTTTATGTGAATCAAATTTAAGCATATAAAATATGCGTCATGATTGATGAAGATATAGGTTCTGATAACCTAAAGGTTTTTTTTGCCAATTTTATGGATGCAATTAACAGGTCACTCCAGTTTCTGAGATGTGTTTTCTCCATTATTATTGTGTTTATAGAAAAACATTTTGGCTTGGCATTATGTGGTTTCTGCTTTTGATATGCATAGTCAAGGTAACTTGGGTGGACATGATGAGTGCATCTTATCATGCTCTTTCTCGACACCAACAATAGCTGATCACATTACTATTAAGTTGTTCATATTCATCCCTCCTTTATGAGGTTCTAAGCTGTAATACATGAAGCTATTTTCACCAAACTTTCTGATCTCATGTTTGACACAACCAGTTGAATTTTTTGTGATGGCTAAAATGGATACAGATTATTATAAAGCGGATCAGTGGATAATCTCAAGACTCTTTTTATTTGATTTCTTGAGGTTCTTTCCCAACTATCGCCTTAAAATGATCCGAGGTGGACTTTGTTTTAGTTATTGTTTTTGTCCAATTAAGTTCCGATGTCCGACCATTCTATGCTTTTGTTGCTTGGTAAAGTTCTTTCCACTTTCTCCTGAAAAAAATGCTGTTGTTGACCAGACTGTAATAGCGATTTTCTGAAAGTCCTATAGGTTCTTCAAACCTTCCAACTTCATGGTAATCTTCATCCTTATTGCCTTAACAATTGTATGTTTGTTCTGGTTGTACACTTGATGAAAAGGTTATGTAATTCCATGATTTTATCTGAAAGTTTTCTTTGTGTTTGGTGCTTCAAACCTTCCAGCTTCATTGTAATCTTCATTTTACTGTCCAACAATTATATGTTTTCAAGTTTGTTTGTACACTCTAAGAATCTTGTTATGCCATGATATTATAACCTTCAAAATCCTGTCATGCACTGAAAAATTTTGCTGTTTCCAGCGAGACTCTATTAGCACTTGATCTTGAAGTCGTTTGTTTGGGTCAACTCAATTTCAATCTTATCCTTCCATTTTGGTCCGTGTTCAAAGGATGAATCTGATTTGTGGCTGCTTTGCTTTTACAGTGCAAATTGAACTGCTTCTCTCTGTTCTTGAACTTGGTTTCTTGATATGTCTTTGTAGCCAGTATTGTATCATCTTGACAAGGTTCAGATTCAATATGAGGACCACTTTTTTCTCAATTTTGTGTTGCAATTGAGAGTGAAACCCTTGGATTAACTAAATGTGGATTGTTTGTTTGGCATTCAGAGATAACCATCTATTAGATATCAAGTAATTTAGGTATGTTTTCAGATCCTAAAACTTGCTAATAGTTAACCTAAGAAGATCATAAGGGATGATTTGAATTGGTTTAAATTGGTCTGAATTGACTCAGATCACCACAATACAAAGTGTTACAGCAAAAATGATATGAAATGGAGTCAGATTGAATCATTTGTGGAGAAGTTCTTGCCATAATAAAAACATCAACAATCATAATTATAAAGCTTAGACAGTGAAGGATGGATTCAATTTTGAATATTAAAAATTAAAGTATTCTCAATTTTTATTTATTATTAAATACATCTGAATTTTTCTCAAAAAATTTTAAGTTTTCATAATTAGTCTTTTCTATCATTCTCCTTTATCATATTGTAAAAATTATTTTTAAATATTATCTATTAATAATTTTAATATAATATATAATTGTATTTTATTTTTCAATAATTATGCCAATGATAATAAAATTTATGATCATCCATCGTGGCAATACATGAAATTATTTTGTGATCAGAGGGTAAAATAATAAATAAATGACTATATATGAGGTGCATTTTTTCTCCTTGATCGTCTCATTTGGTTGCTTGTGGCTTTTCATATTTTCATATCAAATTCTTATCGCCAATGGTGCTAATTATTATATTACCTCATGTAATTAGACATCTTTAGTATTTTATTTTTTAGATTTAAAAAAATTATATTAGAATTCGGAAGGTGAAACATCTAGTTTTATTTATTCTAACGTTGTTGGTTTTATCGACGGAAGTACGAAAATCATAGGCAAAAAAATAATTTTAATATTTCAATTATATTTTTTGTGATGATGAATGATGATATCGTTAGGGAGAGCAACAACAAGACATAAGGCAAAGGGAAAAGGAAGAGGACGATGCATATGTTGACATTCTACATCTACGTTAGTGTCACTCGATAATTGAGAGACATCGACACAGATACAAAGCGTCGGCATATGCATCATTCTCTTCCTTCTCTTATTTTGCCTCATCTCTTATCATCATTCTTGCTCATTATTTATACTAGCTAACTTTGTTGATTTTTTATGGTGATGAATGATGATATGTTAGTGTCGCTCGATAATTGAGGGACGCCAATGCAGATACAAAGCGTCGGCATATGTATGTATCGTTCTTGCTCATTATCTATACTGGTTATTGATAGTCTCTAATAGTTATATCGTTCGTTGCAGTCAAAAAACATTATTAGGATATTAAAATTATTTATTTATTTATTATTTTTATGGTATGGATGACGTCAGAATAAATATTGATGCTTCGTAAATTTTTTAAATCGCACGGGATTACTAAAATGGTGGCGGTATAATCTGAAATTAGCCCCCGCCAACGTCGATCGATTCCTGTATCGTAGTCTCTTTCTCCTCGATCGCGCCACACCGATCTCCATCGCGCGGCCGGGCCTCGGTGATGACTACAAATGTCGCTTTCCGCTCTCGTTCATCGCCTGTCAAATCCGATTCGGACAAGGGTATTCTTCTTGCACCCTCTTCCACCCTCTCCTAGGGCTTCCGATCCCCAGTATGGCCGTGGAGCATTCAAGATCTTGTCGGTTTTGTGCAGCCGGCGTCGGTGACATGTTTTACGAGACAGGAGTGGGAGAGACAGCTGAAAGAACAAGCTCGTGATCGAATACCTCGTGGCGACAGGCTACGCTCGGGTATATTTTTCTCTTCGTTTTCTGCCGATTCTTTCTCGATGTCGATGGTGAACGCCTTTCTGCATTCTTCCTTTTTCTTCTTGTTGATTAGAGGATATTGATCTCGCGACTATATCCGTTTGCGTGGCTGTGAAAAATGCATTGCAATCTGGTGATGTCGCGGACGCGATTGCGGAAATTAATCGTTTGAACCCTACGTTATGATGCTTTGGCTTCCTTACTATGAACATTTACATGTAAGTTTGGATCAACTAAGCAAATTTGATGGTCTGTAAAGTGGTATTTGTCGGAAATGCCTTAACAGTTTGTGTTTGGTTAGCAAAGCGTTTGGCATCTTGTCCTAACTTGAGGATATTGAGAGAAGAATACCAAGATGATTAGTCCAGGAGGTCTAGGAATCAGGCTTTGTGCTCTATCGTACAGGAATGCGTTTTAGGAAATCAGATTGATCTGATCTTGACTTTTCCTTTCTGGGAATAACATCTAACAACAACACCCCAGGATGCTTAATACTTGGACTCTGGATTGGTGATGATTCTTCTAGTGGAATCTCATGTCAACTCTAATTGGTACTGCCAAACTATTTTTCTCTTTGTTTTGATTCAAATCATCTTCCAATTTGTGTTTGAAGTAACATCTGCAGTCTGATTAGAACAATATATTGTGCTAGTCTTGAAACAGGATTTGCAGGCACTGGTAGGGTTGCTATTCATTTTAGTCTTCAAAACCTTTACAGAAAAATCTAACTTTGTAACAGTTTCAGGTTCAATTAAACTCTTCTTTTCATGACTATGTGCAACCATTTGAGATCATAGTTACGTATGTTGATGCTGCTCTGAAATCTGATATCGGGTCTAGATCAGCAGAAGGTAATATTGGGAAATTCTTGTCTTTCTCCTCACATTGTTTACACATTCTTGACAGATATTTGTTGCAAACCTGCACCTTTACTTTCATCTAGATAATGTCCGATATACATTCCGGATAGAGCTGGGAATGAGTCCTTCTAGATAGTGACAAGGGTATATGGAGCTGACCCAAACCTGAGTTTACCTACCAGTGATCTGCATAGCTAGTGGATCAGATGATGGTGGTTTAAGGCGAGCTATGATCCATTTAGTGAAATGAAGGTCAACTTGTGGTCAGAGACATGTATATTTGTGACAATTACCCTTACATTTCCCTAGTCTTTAATTTGTAACCTTCTAATTCTGGATTGTTTATGGTTTTCATGCAGCTGGAAAACCCTGGATATTTTGGAAAGCAACATAAGAATGCCTACAAATATCAATTTGCAAATTGTAGTGTGAGTCAAAAAGTGGTATTCATGATTATAAAGCAGAGACTAGCAGCAAGGAAGACAATTTGATTGGATTGTCATTCAAAACATAGTCTTGATGGTTCATAGCATGGCTGTTCGGCCAATACAAGTATGGTGCCAATGATATGAGGGTTCAAAATCATTTGCAATGCTTCCATATACATTGCTAAATGCACTAGTCTTTTGATATTTGTGCCATGAGTGGGTCTAAAGCGTAGCAGCCTGCTGAAGATGTGATATGGTCTCAATACCCGCTGGATAAGAAGGCTTCCTTTCCACACATCAACAACATGGCAGCAGCCACACCTGGAGATGGTTCATAGCATGGCTGTTCAGCCATACAACTAAGCACCATGCAAATAATATGAGAGTTCAAAATCATTTGTAATCTTTCCATATAGATTGCTAAATGCTCTAATCTTTTGTTGACATCATCAACATTTGTGCCATGAGTAGGTCCAAAGCCTAGCGACCTGCTGAAGATGCTGATATGGCCTCAACGCAAGCTGGATAAGAAGGCTGCTTTTCCACACATCAACAACTCGACAGCAGCCACACTTGGAGTGGTTCTTTCTCTCGAGACAACAAAGGAAACAATGCTGCAGGCACTTAGTGAAGCAGCTTTGGCACTCCAGGTTTACAACTATGGATGTATCCTTACAGTGATGAAATATGGGCTTTTATCTGGGTTGCCAAGTCTACTTTTCACTATATGCCTCCTGTTGAGTTTTGGTTGTCTTTCTCACCTGCCAATTTCATTCTCAAACTAGAATAAGAAGCTAGTTCTAGTTTCAAAGTTTCTTGATCATATTGGCCGAGTTGAAGTTATCGGGATTGTTTTCCATCGGTCCATTTTATCAATTTCTTGTTCCCTGGGTTTTTCTCATATCGGGATTGTTTTCCATCGGTCCATTTTATCATTTCTGGGGAAGTTTGGAGGGCGTGCTGCTTGACGGCATCGGTCTGCTCTATCATTCTGTTTATCAAATAGTAACTTAGATGATGTATGAACATAAGATCAGCATAGTTTGGCCATTGAGGTTTGTCAAATCCTGCCGGAACACAGTTTTCCTCTTTGCTCATTTCATGGACAAGTAAAATATGCTTTGATGATGATGACATGGGATGAACATTTTCATCTCGTTTATTCATTGCATTAGGTGCGATACCCTCAAATAATCAAAGCTGTTGTTCTTGCTATAGTTATTGCTGTCCTTGTCATTTATGGCAGATATAATCACAGTCGGTGCCACACAGGGCCAGAAGATGTGAAAGCAAATGATGCCGTCAAAGAGCTGCACATGCTAAAGACTTGGTCCAGCCGCAACTTTAGCAAATCTCCACATGCACGAGACGACATGTCTGGCAAAGGCGAAGCGCAGACTCTCAACTAATCCCGGCCGAGGTGAGCTTTGAATAAACTATAATAACCATGTCGTTTATTATTGCAGTCATTGTCACTCTTTTCCTCCTCGTGTTTCTACTTTTCTTTTCTTCGAGGAAGCAAGTGGGGAGCACTTGTTTCGATGCCTACCTAACGCCGTCGTCTCCAACCGTTCCGAAAAGGGTCTGCTGAGAATCTTACATTGCTTGTAAACCAAGTTGATCTCCGGTAAGCCTCCCTATATATCCCGTCGCAGGAAAGAAACAGTAGGCACAAGAATCAATGGCGTCTTCTTCCTCCTCTTGCTGGCTCACAGCTTCCTTGGCCTTCATCCTCACCCTCCTGCTCCTCCTCCTCCGCGAGTCCCAGGCTCAACTGAGCTCCACGTTCTACGACAGCTCGTGCCCCAACGTGTCGTCGATCGTGCTCGACCAGGTTCAGCAGGCTCAGAAGTCCGACACTCGGATCCTCGCCAGCCTCACTCGACTCTTCTTCCACGACTGCTTCGTAAACGTAATCCTCCGCCTCTGTCTCATGATACTGTGGCCTCCGCCAGCTTGAGCATGCCGAGTGTATTGTTTCGTGCTGGTGTGTTGTTGTTGCAGGGTTGTGATGGATCCATTCTGCTAGATAACAGTTCTACCATAGTGACCGAGAAGGACGCCGTTCCAAATAATAACTCTGCGCGGGGGTTCGGTGTGGTCGACAACATCAAAGCTGCAGTGGAGAATAGTTGCTCAGGCATCGTCTCCTGCGCCGATATCTTAGCTCTCGCAGCTGAAGTTTCTGTGAACTTGGTAAGATGCCTCGTGGTGCCTCGATCTCCTTTGCGTGCTCTTGATCACAAAAGAAGTTTCAATCTAATCATTCATGCCAAGTTGCACAGCCTTTTCGTATGTCATCGATTAAGAGGAGTAATCTTCCTTTGTCAGACAACTGGAAAGGAGAGACAGCACTCTGGTGGAGTCAGAAATAATGAGACAGTTGGCATGACGTCTCTTTCTAGTCTGTGCTACTAGTTTATTTTAATGTAGACAAGAACAGTGGAGCTTAATCCTATATTTGTATCCTACTAGGATATTCATATGCTCGGATCATCAAAGCTTTGACTTTGACAAGTCAAGCTAGATGTGTTCGAGGCTCAAACTTCCTGCAAATGACGTGAACTAATTTTCTTTAGATGCATTTGGTCAAACCCTACTCTGTTTTGGTAGTTTCTGCTTAGAAATTGATTGACAATCCAAAGTAGATGAGTTGGTTCATTGACGAGTGTGCTTTTGTGTTGTTGATTGAATCAGTCAGGAGGACCCAAATGGAGCGTGCTACTGGGAAGGAGGGACGGAACCACCGCCAACATCACCGCTGCAAACAACCTGCCGGGCCCCCGCGACAACCTCACCACGCTGCAACAAAAGTTCAACGATGTCGGCCTAAATGACACCGATCTGGTTGCTTTGTCGGGTGAGATTTCTTCCTTTCAGAAAGCGGAAACTGGAAGCAGCAGTTCATGCTCATCACTCGCTCCTCCTCCTCTGCAGGCGGTCACACCTTCGGCCGCGCGCAGTGCCGCTCCTTCAGCAACCGGCTCTACAACTTCAGCGACAACAGCACCTCCGACCCGTCGCTCAACTCGACCTACTTGACCACCCTGCAGAACAACTGCCCGCAGGGAGGAAACGGCAGCATTCTGAATAATCTCGACCTGACCACGCCGGACACCTTCGACAACAAGTACTTCACCAACCTGCAGACCAAAGAGGGGCTCTTACAGTCCGACCAGGAGCTCTACGACACCGGCGCCTCCACCGCCTCCATCGTCGACCAATTCGCGGCCAACCAGACCGTCTTCTTCGAGAGCTTCATCGCGGCGATGATCAACATGGGGAATATTAGTCCGCTGACGGGCAGCAATGGAGAGATCAGGAGCGACTGTAAGAAGGTCAATGGCGCATCCGAGCAGTATACGATCAGGATGGCTGTGAAAGATCTCTCGGGTGCTGAAGCTTGAACGTAGAAGCGTGGGAAGTTGCTTGGGAAAGTGGATCTTTGCTTCGAGTAGAAGTGGAGGAGGAAGAACTCTTCCTTCTTCCTCCTCCAGTTTGTAGTGAATCAAGAACAATAATATGCACCAACTACCGGGGATTTCTCATTAGATTTATTTTCGTTTTCAGTCGTTGCTTTTGATTGACTAACGTGTCTCAAAAAGGATCGATTTGGATGCTTTTCATTTGAATAGAATTTTGATGTGTTTTTATACGAGAACAATTTCATAGAATAATTTACTAAATTTTCTTGAATTTATTGTAATCTTAACTCAAGTAATATTCTCTAATTTATTTTAACAAGCTGCCATATAAGCAGGTTAGCGGATCCTCTTACGGAGAACCGCATCCGGTCAAAGCGGGTTTTGATCTCGGGCAATGGTTGAGTTGCAGGCCTTTGAACACTCGGATCCTCTCTTCCCGGCTTGAATCAGAACACGAATCCTCCGCAGCATCCGTCTTGCTGTGTTCCCCTCTAACTCGTTGCAAGTGGGGACCCGATTGGGGAGCGACGTAGAACGAGTATACACTGTTTGGTGGCTCGGCCAGGACATGTGAGCGACGTGAGACGGGACAACAAGGGACGCGAGACTGACGGAAGAAGCGCGAGGTAGCCTTTTGTAAATGGTTGAGTTGCAGGCCTTTGAACACTCGGATCCTCTCTTCCCGGCTTGAATCAGAACACGAATCCTCCGCAGCATCCGTCTTGCTGTGTTCCCCTCTAACTCGTTGCAAGTGGGGGACCCGATTGGGGAGCAACGTAGAACGAGTATACACTGTTTGGTGGCTCGGCCAGGACATGTGAGCGACGTGAGACGGGACACCAAGGGGACGCGAGACTGACGGAAGAAGCGAGAGGTAGCCTATTGTGCTTTTTCTACTAGTTGTTTCCCATCCACACGCCTCTCATCCGAGCAATCCGCCATTACGTCTTTCTCGGAGAAAGCAGATCAAGCCTCTGCGAATTTTCTTTGATCTTATCAAGGTATAAACCCTAATTCTCTCGTGCGAAATCCAAGTATAAATCTCGCTGTTCGCTCTTTTTGATCGCTTTGGATTCAAGCGTGGGGTTATTAGGGTTTGCTGTTTGCTGTTCTTGAAACGGGGGAAGACTGGAATTGGGTTTCTCCTGTTGCGCTTGATTTTGATTGATGGTAGGCTTTGGATTTGGGCTAGGGTTTGGGTTTCCCTTTAGTACAGCAACGGGAGGATGAAGGCTGTGGCTGATGATGATGACACAAGGAATGGGGACAATGAGGTCGGGCGGTAGGACGAGGACGAGGTTGAAGAATTTGATGAGCCGGAGCTCGGGCTTTCTCTGGGCCGCCGGGAATGAATGGAAGGCAGACTGGATGGACGATAGCAAGAATGGGCCAGAAATGTTTTCTTGAGAGAGAGAGAGAGAGAGTGTCACCTAAGAGGCAGTAGCTACTTGCAATGTTTTCTTGAGAGAGAGAGAGAGAGAGAGTAGCTATGCCTCATAGCTACTTGGGAAGATGAGCTGGTTGGTGCATTAGCGATGCCTCAGGGGAGAGATGTTAGCTTGCGAGATTAGGTTTACATTTGTTGGGTGTGGGAAGGAAGAGAAGAGTTCAAAAAAAAAAAAAATCTAGTCATGATCAATAATCAAAATTATATTAAAAAATTGATGTAAAATTAATGATAAATCTCATCTATATTCATAGCGAAAACTAAAAATTTCACAATGTGAGATCAATTATAAAACATTAAGCTATCCCTACTTAAACATAACCTTCTTATCAACCGTCTCATATAAATTTAAAAAAAATATATTTATTTATTTTCTCATCCTCTATAGAGACTCAGGAGGGCATCCTCTCTAAACTCCATATACCGTAGAGAAAAAAATTCAAGAACATTAAAAAATATTCTCACATCTTATTTTTTCTCGTCAAGATCTAGAAATACATGAGATATTTAAATAAGAATCAAATCTTGATTATCAAAGTTTTTTATTAGAAAATATATTATTAAAAAAAATAAATCACGATAAGATTATCATGATCCTCTCAATATTTTGATATTATATTATCTTGATTCTAAATCATAAAATTTGTAATAACATATTATCACGATTATATCAATAAAGATCATAATCTTGAGATCTTGTAAATCATAAAATGATTTAGCAAATATTTTATATTTATTATTGATTAAAAAATATATAATTATCATATTTTATAATCTCTCTTTGATATATATATATTTATATTTACTAAAAATAAAATTCAACTAGTCATTTCTTCTCATTTCTTTCGTTCATGAGAATTTATTTTCATACGAGAATTTCTTTTTATAATATAATTTCTTATCCTATCGAGATTGTTAGCTCCAAAAATATCAAAATACTTACCAGTACTACTTATATAGCTATAATAGCTATATGTGTCTTGGGATTGCTTGGATTTATATAGTTGAAATCTCTGTCCATTATTAGCCAAATGATTCTTCATGGCTTTGTTATTCATTTTTCTTTTAGTTGAATAATCATTTTTGGCTTTGATTTTCAGCTCATGTCCCAGTTATCAAATTTAATAAGCTTATAACTTTGCATGTTCTTTTGGAAATATCTCTTTCTGCTACTCAAATTTTACATCCAATCATATTTCATAGATATGATAAGATGATTAATTGGTTCACCATTGTATAGATCCGAATACCAACACACATATTAGTTCTCGATATGTTTTAGGTGCACCGAGGAATATCTCATCATGCAGATTAGTGCATTTTGGTCTGATAAGAGTGCAGTATAACATCTCGAACACCTTGTATGATCCATGTCATCCATGTTTAAGCTAGATGTGATAATGCAAGAGCAACACGACAATGCATGAAAGGTTAACGGGTATCGGACACAGTGGCTTTTTCGTGTGGCCGTCATTGACGCATTGAATCAAACACATAGCGGCTTTTCCGTGTGTGGTAGTCGTCTTGCCAATATCCTGCTGTGCTACGGCCGTCGTCGATCAATTGTCATTATTTATGGGGGGTGATGTAGAAAAATGCTCCTCAACAGTATTAACTGTCACGGATTTCGCATCCTACGCGGGGCGATGTGCAAACGCACCGTCGGTGTGGGTTTCCAACGCGCCACCTGTCCCGATCGAAACAGAGAACACGTAGACAGACGGGCAGTACACGAATGATGTGTTGGGACGTGTCGAGTAGCGTAATAGCTCACGCCGTGTTTTCTGATCGGGACAAGACAGGTGAGCTACGACCGTGGCGTCTCCGGTCGCTTCTTGAATCATGACCCGAGGGGAAGCACCCGAGAGGCGGATGCGTCGCACGCGTGACTTGATTCGCGCCACGTGTGACTGAATCGTGACTTATGACGTGTCCTTGCTATTTTTTCCTTTCGTTTTATTACTTCTTTCCTAACTGCTCCACTACAGTGGCGTCCCCCTTTCGCCACCCTCGTTTGCGCTCGACAAGTTCCGTCCGTGCTTGATATCTCCGTCTCCTCCGCTCGATCGGTAGCGTCGTCGAGATCTAGGGTCGCGTTCGGTTCCAGAAATCGACGGTATGGATGGGGAAACAGGAGAGGAAGGAAGAAGACCTATGGATCTGAGGAACTGCCACCATGAGCGACGGTGGCGGCCGTATCGCGCAGACCTACACAGGGAGGTAGCTCGTCTGAGGGCGCCAGCTTTTGCGCGATACAGAGTCGAAGTCAGAAAGGACGAACTTGACGATCCGAATTGGGAAGCTGAGGCCGATGAGGAAGAATCGACGAGGCCATTTTCTGCCGCGATGGCGACAATAAAGAAGCGGGTCGAATGGAGAAAGATCAATCCCGCAGGAGATGTTCTCGGGTGGACTCCTTCGTGTCGACAGAGGTTGCGGCGCGCTCCTCCACTGCTGCATCTTTGTTTGATGTCCCTGGTGAAGCACGGTGAAGAAATTGAGTCGCTTGAAGGAATCCCCGACGACTTGAAGCACAAAATCGTATCTCTGCTCTGCAGCAACCGCAAGATGAACAGCCGTATACTTAGAACTTATTTGAATGGATCTACCACAGAAATACACTTGACCGATTGTTCCTGGGCGTCGGAGGATGTGATTCAAGATGCGTTCACCGGCTGCAACATCGATCACTTGAGGGTACCTAATTTTCTACTGACTTCATCCGATTTCAAATTTATGTTCATCACCGTCAGTCTTGACAAGTTTAGATTTACTCTTTTTCTGTTTTTCGCTTACTGAAAACCCTAGTATATAGTTGTTGGAAATCTAATTCCTCATAAGCATCTCTTGCTCCGAGCTAATCTTTCCGTAATATGCATAAATTTGTGTGCTAGAAATCACCTGCTAATTTCAGTTTGTATATGCTGAATGAGAAGTGCTAAATCAGAATTGGTTTTGTAATAACTAATATGTGCTTGACGTTGTGCATTCTCTTTATCTTCTGGCAATACTTGGATGCTCAAACATAATTCTGTATTTTTCTTCTTGCCAATCCAGCTGGTGCAGCTTGACCTAAGTGGGAGATGTATGCCTGATTATGTGCTGCAGACTATATTGGCTAAATCACAATATAGTTTTCCATCACTTGTGACACTATCTCTGAAGGGTGCATATCGTCTTACGGACAATGTGCTAAGCGTCCTCGCTTCTTCTGCACCTTCCTTGAAGTCTATTAATCTGGGCAAGTGTTCCCTTATCACTTCTTGTGGGATCATAAGTTTAGCTGAAAAGCTAAACTTAACAGAATTGTACATAGACAACTGCCAGAAGATTGATGTGATGCAGATTCTGCCAGCATTGGAGAGTATGGAACATCTCAAAGTGCTCTCAGTTGCAGGTGCATCAACTGTCTGTGACACTTTTATCTCGAGACTGATGCATGCATGTGGCTACAACATGAGGGAGCTTGTCGTTGCTGATTGTCAGTAAGTCATCTTACTAGGCCATATGATGTATGTCCTGTGCATTCTGAAATGGCTTCTGGCAATAATATGTCCTGGACTCAGCGCATGTAGATTGCATTTGCTTCGAGGGAGAAAAATTTGATGTTTTATTTATCATTGATGTGAACATGTGACACTTATTGATAACCCCCAATAATAACCATAGAAAGAGAAAAAGGAATAAACAAGTCCATGACTTATATTTTTTTATTTCTAAACAAGTTTTTAGAAAACATGAATCTACCATGCCTGAACTTTTGGGATGTGCTTCTTGTCTCTGCATGCAGGAAACTTACTACTAAATCTGTGAGAGCCATTGGGGCAAATTGTCCTAATTTACGTCTCCTGGATCTTCAGAGGCTAAATCAGTTGAATGATCTTGCATTGAAGTATCTTGCTAATGGTTGTAGATCAATGACAACTCTCAAACTTCGTCAGAACCTGTTCAGGTTGCTGAGTTATTTCTTGTTTAACCTTTTCTCGGATGGCATTAGCTTTAAAAAGTTTAATTTGTGGAAATTGATTGTCTATTTAGTGATTACGAAGAATTATATTCCTCAGCAGAAGGAACTGGTTCACTGATCATAGGAAGATGTTTTGATCTATGTGCTCTGTCTGAATCAGACTAATTATCTTTAGTTTGCTTGTCCTCTTTTACTGATTAAACTATTCGAGGTTCAAACTCTTTAAACATAGATAATAGTTTCCATTATAACTATATATATTTGGTAAAATGTGAAGTGACTTTTGGTAGCTATATCCTTTTAGATTTATGACAGAATGCTTTTAATGCATTATTTATGAAATGTAGTAATCAACCAAAAAAATGTAACTATCAGATAATTTGTAGGCAGTGCTCAATGCTCTCTCTCTCTCTCTCTCTCTTGAAGATATGACATTCAAATGGACCACAGGGCTACATCCGTGGATGCATGATCAAAAGGCAAACAGAGTCCTAGTAGCTATATTTTCTTATACTTTCATCTGAAAATCTGTGTTTATCTAGAGGAAACAAATTTCACTTGATCAACTTTTTGTCTTCATTGTCAAATGAGAAAAAATTAGTCATTTAGTTGAACCAGTAGATGCTGTTGTCCATTCAAAAAAATTCTGTAGTTAATGGGTCATTCTACTATGAACTTGAAGGCATGAAATGATTTATAATGTCGGTATTCGGATCTGTTCTTTGACTCTATGCTACTTATGGTATTTTAAATATAACTAAAATGCTTAGCTCACAAATATGTTTGTTGGGTTGCTTCCTGGTTGTTATATTACTCTTTGAGTTGCCATCATCATAATTTTTTTTTGCTGGTTTTGCACTTTCATGGTAAAGTAAGCTTAGATTAATTGTTTCTACCTAATTAGGTAGAATTCCATATCTTTGCATTTTCAGCCAGTCTTTATGGGTTCATTGTGAAAATGTCTCAAAATTCTATCATCAGAAAGTATTTGCCATAGTCTGAGAAAACCGAATCCTCAATTTGGAGCGTGTCACTATTCTGGTATATGGTAAATTACCCGGTTACAGGGAGTGGTTCAGAAGACTCATTAATCCATTCATTACTCAGTGGTCAACACACAATACAATGTATTTCTTTTTATTTGGATTGAGACACAAGTCCCATTGGCTGGGATGCCTGCCGATTCCGTCTTCCTTCTCTCATCAAACCGAAGATACCAGATTTTTAATCTGCATATTTTTGAAAATCTAACATTCTATATTTATTGTTTCATTATAATAATATATTTTCTCTTTCTTGGCCATGGTAGTTTGTTGATCATTTAAAGACATCTTTAAAGTGACATTTATTTGATGTTGGTACATCATATCATGCCTTTGGCATCCTCTTTATCCAAAAATTTGTCTTCACTTGTTTTATATCTTATTTTGCCATAAGAATGCTTATTTGAAAGTAACAATTTTTTTCCTCGGTGTTTCAATTCTGTAGATAGTGTAATCTAAATTCTGTCTTTCTTCCTCTACTTTCCATGAGACCCTGGACCTCGATCCAATGTATTTAAGGTTCATCAGTCATACAAGGAACTAAACTTATCCCTTTGTGCATCTTGTATGTGGTATATGTTCATGCAGGTATTAACATTCAACAATTCTAGAAGTTAGAATACATTTTCCAACTTAGACTTAGCATCTGCAGAGAATGCAATTTTTAGCAATCAGAAAGCTTTCCAAAGTCTTAGCATCTGCGGATAAGACAATTTTTTAGCAATCTTAGACTTCAAGAATAGCTATTATCATTATGATCACTTTCCCAATTGTCCCTTTTGAATTTTTTATCTTTTCATGAAGAGTCACACTAGTAATGTTCTCTTCTGTTGGATCCTTCCAGAAAGTCAATGCTTCTCTATCTGCCTGACTAATTCATGAAACTTTTCTCAATCTTAAATGCAAAGTTATATCTCGAAAGACAAAAATAGCTATCTATATCGTAGTGACATCTGGATGTAGTTCTTGACATTCTATATTTATTGTTTCATTATAATAATATATTTTCTCTTTCTTGGCCATGGTAGTTTGTTGATCATTTAAAGACATCTATAAAGTGACATTTATTTGATGTTGGTACATCATATCATGGCTTTGGCATCCTCTTTATCCAAAAATTCGTCTTCACTTGTTTTATATCTTATTTTGCCATAAGAATGCTTATTTGAAAGTAACAATTTTTTTCCTCGGTATTTCAATTCTGTAGATAGTGTAATCTAAATTCTGTCTTTCTTCCTCTACTTTCCATGATTGTATTAGAAGTTTGCATAACCGCTCTGATCTTGCTTCTTAGTTATGTAGTTATTCATATGTTTCTGCATGCAAAGTGTGGAGCTCCAGTGTGTTTAATATTGCACTTTGTAACCTAATTTTAGTTCCAAATTCAGTGATGAAGCTATTGCTGCTTTCTTGGAAGCATCTGGAAGTTCATTAATTGAACTTTCACTCAACTGCATTGCAAAGGTATATCTGAGCATCTGATCTTATTAAGACTATTCTTTTCTTCATGGAATTGCCTTTCCTCTGATTCAGGTTCTGTTGATTTTTGCTTTTAATCGGTACAACAGGTTGAACATCAGACTGCTATTGCAGTTGCTCACGGGTGCCATTCAAATTTGCAAAATTTGGATCTCTCCTTTTGCCGCCGGTTGACCGATGAGGCACTTGGCTTTATTGTTGATAATTGTTCCCGTCTAAGTATCCTCAAACTCTTTGGTTGCTCACAGGTAATATGTTGTTTTGGAACCATTTTCAATTAGGCAACGCAACCTGTCTTTAGGGAGGCGCACAAAATTAGTATCGTCAAACTCTTTGGTTGCACCCAGGTAATATGTTGTTTTGGAACCATTACCCATTGGGCAATGCAACCTGTCTTGAGGAGGCGCACAATATTCTGGTTCTCACGATAGTATCCGCTCATGTTTAGTGTCTTCCAAATCCCACCATGTGTTGCTTGGTTATTAGATGCATCTATGTGTTGGTTTCCATTGGTTCTCATGATAGTATCTGCTCATGCTTATTGTCTTCCAAATCCCACCATGTGTTGCTTGGTTATTAGATGCATCAATGTGTCAGTTTCCATTGGTTCTCATGATAGTATCTGCTCATCCTTAGTGTCTTCCAAATCCCACCATGTGTTGCTTGGTTATTAGATGCATCTATGTGTTGGTTTCCGTTGGTTCTCATGATAGTATCTGCTCATGCTTATTGTCTTCCAAATCCCACCATGTGTTGCTTGGTTATTAGATGCATCAATGTGTCAGTTTCCATTGGTTCTCATGATAGTATCTGCTCATCCTTAGTGTCTTCCAAGTCCCACCATGTGTTGCTTGCTTATTAGATGCATCTGTGTTAGTTTCCATGTTTCCTTCGTACAAAGTAGCATTACTGGATCATGGAATGCCAGAAACTGATAATTTTCAGAGCTACAATTTTATTTCTCGTCCTGCAAGCATAATTGAAATTATGTTGATTTGAATTGAACTTCTAGTAGAAATCACTTAGGAAATAATTTGTATCTGGAAATATTTCTGATACCAATAACCAGCTATAGGTGACCGATTCCTGAAATCCTAAACATGAAGACCTATTTAGCACTTATTGGGAAAAGAAAGGATAACAAATAGTAGAGGACTTAAATACTTTTCAGTTGTTTGCCCTACTAGGTAGTGTTCTTAAAGTCACACATCCACTACCATTATCTTTTCATTCTCATAGTTCTGAGAATGAAAAGATAATGATTATTAAATTTTACATGCAGATAATTATCAAACAGAATTGATTGTTGCACTGCAGGTCACAGAGCGATTCCTCAAGGGCCACTCAAATTCTCAAGTCAGAATTATTGGATTGACAGGTTCAATTCTGGATGAAATGGAGATGTCCAAAGTTTAGATCAACATGCTCTGTAGCAGCACAATGAAAATGTGTAGATAAAAAGGGCCAAACCCTTTTACTTGTGCATGTAGATCATGCAACACTGGGTTTGCTACGGCTATAACTCTTGTATTGCATGCACTCCACTGGAGACCGCAGAATTAAAGATTTGAACCGATTTTGGATCTCAATTTTCTATATTCTTAAGCATCGGTCAGCTGTCCTCCAGTTCTAATTTAATTTCCTTATCCCTATTGTTGAATTGAGGTTTACAAAAGACTCAGATTTATTTGGTGAAAGCAGGGGGGAGGAAACAGATGAGGGTGATGAAATGTAATCAGGACTTTGCTGATGACTCATCTAACTTAACTCTCGAGGACATGTAACGTGCCTTTTTCTTTTGCTGGATTCTATCTCATGTCTCATCAAGTTCTTATGTCGTCTAACATTATCACGGTACCAAAGAATAAAACTGTTACGAACTAATGGTCTTTGTAACCGACACGTCGTCGAATTATAACGCCTATTGCAGGTTGTAATGGCCGTTTCAAAGTAACAGTCGCTTTTTCTAAGCGTTATGTTAATATTGTGATCGGAAGTTCGGAAGGGGTGAAAGAGATGGAAAGAGACGGCGGAGGCGGAGGCGGAGGCGGAGGCGGCGGGAGAGAGGAGGTGGAGGCGGCGGCGGAGCCACGGGATGCGCGGGTTGTGAAGGAGCTTCTCCGATCGATGGGGCTGGGGGTTGGGGATTACGAGCCACGGGTGGTGCACCAGTTCCTGGAGCTCGCCTACCGCTACGTGGTGGACGTCCTCTCCGACGCCCAGATCTACTCCGACCACGCCTCCAAGACCGCCATTGACCCCGACGACGTCCGCCTCGCCATCCAGTCGAAGGTCAACTTCTCCTTCTCCCAGCCACCGCCCCGCGAGGTACGGCCTTCCTTCCTCCTCCCATAACCCCTAACCCTAACCGTAACCCCAGGCCACATCACGATTCCAGCTCGATTCTATGCTCTTTCGGTAATCGGAACATTTTCTGGCTTATTCGAAGCCATCATCGTGTTAGATGTTTCGGCTTCTGGTGTCGGATGGTCTGGCCTATCTTAGTTGTTCCTTTTTAGGTTTCTCTTCTTGTTTTCATGAGTAAATTGATTCAAGATAGTAACTTTAATATGCAAGCAGCGATTTAGCTCGGAGACATCCTTCACACGTTGAAATTAGTTGATCAGAGAAAGGTTTCTATGTCATCAATTATGTTTGCATCTCCTCAATCAGGTTTTCTTGGTCGATGAACATCCACTTCTTCTTGTTAAAGAACATGCATCATATATAAAGTAGATTAAAAAAACTGCACGTTGGAACCCCGAACTATCTCTGTCAAGTTTTAACTCCAACATTCTCAAAATGAAACCTTTAAGAATGAGGTGCAGATCAACTGAAAGAGGGGTTCAGCACATTTTAAATAATTCTACGATATCACATTTTAGGTGTCGCTGTAATTGGATACGTCCAATGTGTGATTTGAAATCTTGTCTAAAGAGATGATCAAAGCTTTGGTATTTGGTATTTCGGATTCTCGAGTCCTAAGATAAATGAGATCTTTGTAATGCAGATCTAGTATGTCACTGAATATGAACCTACCAGGAGCTTCCACCAGCCTCTATGCTTTGTCTCTGTTTGACCTTGCTTCATTGAGATGCAAAATAGGCCAGAGGCAAATGGTGATTAGATACCATTTATAATGACCCTGGACCTCGATCCAACGTATATAAGGTTCATCAGTCATACAAGGAACTAAACTTATCCCTTTGTGCATCTTGTATGGGGTATATGTTCATGCAGGTATTAACATTCAACAATTCTAGAAGTTAGAATACATTTTCCAACTTAGACTTAGCATCTGCAGAGAATGCAATTTTTAGCAATCAGAAAGCTTTCCAAAGTCTTAGCATCTGCGGATAAGACAATTTTTTAGCAATCTTAGACTTCAAGAATAGCTATTATCATTATGATCACTTTCCCAATTGTCCCTTTTGAATTTTTTATCTTTTCATGAAGAGTCACACTAGTAATGTTCTCTTCTGTTGGATCCTTCCAGAAAGTCAATGCTTCTCTATCTGCCCGACTAATTCATGAAAATTTTCTCAATCTTAAATGCAAAGTTATATCTTGAAGGACAAAATTAGCTATCTGGATGTAGTTCTTACCAGACAAGTCATTATTCCATTTCAAAGTAGGGTTATTTTTTTTGTATTTGGAATTCTGACTACCACTTTTATTACTTTTCTGATGTTGTGAAGGCAAAAATGCATGTAAGATCAAAATCTTTTCCCTACAGTTTTGCAATAGGATGCGACGATTCGTGAAGCATTCGCAGTGTGTTGTTTGGGTCATGATTTCTGTTATAGGTCGAAGCACAAATAAGAAACCATCGAATCACACTTGTGTTTCCTCGAATTTTTTGTGTATTTGGAATTCTGACTACCACTTTTATTACTTTTCTGATGGTTGTGAAGGCAAAATGCATGTAAGATCAAAATCTTTTCCCTACAGTTTTGCAATAGGATGCGACGATTCGTGAAGCATTCGCAGTGTGTTGTTTGGGTCATGATTGCTGTTATAGGTTGAAGCACAAATAAGAAACCATCGAATCACACTTGTGTTTCCTCGAATTTTAGGGCATAGTTCCTGCCTTAATGTGCTATGACTTTGCATTTTCAGGTGTTGCTTGAACTGGCAAGGAGCAGAAACAAGACCCCCCTGCCCAAGTCAATCTTACCTCCGGGGAGCATACCCTTGCCACCAGGGCAGGACACTCTGATCAGCCCCAATTACCAGCTACTGATACCAAGAAAGCATCCTCCTCAGGTTGAAGAAACAGAGGAGGACGTCGACGGTTCCAACACAAACACTATCGCGACCACTAATTTGTCTCAAGAGCCAAGGATCGGTACCGACCAACAACCCCAGCAGCAAAGCCCACAGAGGGTGGCTTTCCCTCTGTCTTCCACGGCAGAACGACCGAGGTGACAGTACGTGAACCCGAGAGCGAGGTACATGCGAGTTTATTAAAAAAGACGATATCTAATCCTCGTGTAATGAAACTGTGATTTGATTCAGTCTTTAAATTGATGGTCATTTTGTATCTTTTGGTTGTCAGGTTATGCTATGTCAGCGAGTTACTACTACCATGGAGCCCGCATTATGAACACACCGTAAGCTTTCTTTCGTAAACAGTAGAACAAATAGTACACGGGTTAGACCTTATACAGACAGACATTTGGAATAAATAGTATTTTGACCACTCCTTATATATGTCGCAGTAATCGAACCCGTTGTGGCATCCAGGTCCGAGTCCGTTCCACATCAATCTGCATCACTTCCATTCAAGAATTAAGACAGGTTTGCATGCCTGTCTGCAAGCGAAGGCAGTCTTGCCCACAATCTTGTGACCAATAATGATGAAGCGGCAGCGTGTGGTTATGTATCGAACATGTGGTTTGCAGACACAGCACAGCAGCATGAAGTATTATCGATCGTGTGCTGATGGAAGGAGAGATGAGAGAGAAGGGAGTGTATGGATTCCAGCCGAAGGGAAAAGGAACGAGAGAAGTAATAATCTCTACCGGTAATCGATACATGCATATACGGCAACAGTATCAAAAAAAGTGATGCTGAGCCGCTTCTTCATCTTCCTCCTCAGAGTCAGAAGCTCCAGAGAGAAGGGAATTCATCAAACACCTCATTCCCGTCGTGTCGGTCGACGCCGACGACATCATGCTCTTGCGGCGGTGGCTCGGCCTCCGCGGAAAACCCAAAGAAGAAATCCTCGTAGAGCCAAGGGAAGTCCGCGCTACTATCCATGGCCATGAAACTGATGATGGACTCATCGAGCCCATGGTTCTCCGTCGTCCCCGACGCCGACGCAGCAGCCGAGGACTCCGCTGGCGGCTCATTGGCGTGCCGCGCGGCCGCGGCCTGGATCTGGTCGAGGGGAAGCGCCGCGGTGTGAGCGTCGGGGGGGAGATGGTGGGGGAAGTTGAGGCGGGCGGCGGGGCCGCGGAGGAAGAAGGCGGCGGCGTCGAAGGCCCGGGCCGCCTTCTCGGGGGCGTCGTAGGAGCCGAGCCAGATCCTCTCCCGGCTCCGCGGCAGCCGGATCTCCGAAACCCATTTCCCCCACCGCCGCTTCCGCACCCCCAAGTACTTGCCCTCCTCCTGCGCCGCCTTACTGCCATTGTGCTTCATGCTCGGGTGCTCTACTCCTTCGCTCGAGAGGTGGAGTATTTAAGAGACGCCTGCGGGAGGGAGGCAACCGCGTGGACCAGCGAGGCCGCGGTGGGCCGGGTGGAGGCGTAGATTGCAGACAGTAATACTTGTAGGACCTGCCTTCTGCCCCGCGTTTGACGGTGACGTCAGTCCAAAGTATCCGTCCAACAGCATTGGAAGTTGGACTCTTCTTCTTCTCGCAGGTACGAGTTATATTTTCATGAGAAATTCCTCCTCTTTTTTTTTTTTGACTTTTCCTCAATTTTTTTCTCTTATTTTCATCTCATATCCTAAATATTTTTCTAATAATTTCTGTCCACAGGATCACTACAGTGGGTGTATTGATCAAACTTGCATATTATAATAACTTCAATTTGTGAAATGAATCAGACCATACCAATTCGTTTACAGGGCTAATTATCTATACTTAATATTAGTGTCTCTATACGTAAAGAATTTATATTGAAATCCTCAAAGTGAAATAGGTTTTACTAACGAAAGTATTAAAATTTCACTTATGTTTTCAATAGTGGTGGTCGATGATATTGTTAGGAGCCGCAAGATGATACTGTTAGGAGCCGCAAGTGATTGTTATTGATGAAAAGGGAGGAAGATGATGTCATAAATGTCGATGCTCTACATCTATATTGACATCGACAAAAATGCTGAGCGTTCCTTTCATTGTTTTACATATGTATCTGCATCAATATCGATGTAGATGTTGAGTGATCTTTTCATCGCTTTGCATCTACGTTGATATCGATACAAACGTAGAGTGTCAACATTTGCATTGTCTTCTTTCTTCTCTTTCTTTGTTTTAGCTCTCGTAATTGCTTTTCTTTCTCATCTGCAATAGCTATCCCCAACCCCTAACGACATCGCTGTTCGTTATTATCAAAAACGTAATTATGATGTTGAAATTATCTTTCGTTTTTATGTTTTTGTCGATAAAACAAAGGACGTTAAGTTAAATGAAATTATATGTTTCACTTTTATAACTATAAAGATTTTAATATAAATTTTTTATATCTAAAAATCGAGATACTAAAGAGATCTAATTACAAGGGATAATATATAATTAACTCTCATTTAGACTAGTTTATTAAAAGAAAAAAAAAGATATTAAAAGAAAATAAAAACATCAAAATTTAAAAAAGAAGCATCATTTAAAAAAAAAAACTTTTAGAAAGATCGACCGTTATATAATTCTTAGGTGGACCATTCTATAATTATCATATAATTCTTTAAATTGATCGAATCACATCAGCTATTAAATTCAAATGAATTGCTCGAACCCCACGATTCTTCTCATCCATTAGTTAGTTATTTTGTTTGCTTGTCAACATTGCTTTGCTTCTCATCCATTCCACTCCATTATTACTCCTCTTGTTTGGATTTTTCTTTGGGGATGGGAACCACTAGATCTCATTGCCCAGTTCATTATATATATATATATA
>LVTN01000107.1:0-31604 GCA_001649415.1 Musa itinerans | reverse complement strand
AAGAATCAAAAGAAATTTGAGTAAGAGGAAGTATAACGTCAGCATGACAGAAGTACTAAGGTTTGACGACAAAGAAAGGGAGGGAGAAGAGGAAAGACCTGCACGCGTTACACGTTCATTTTGAATTCAACCTTTGGACGTTAATCGAGTCAGCATTCAGGAGAGGGCGTGGGGTGGGGTGGGGTGGGGGAGGATTCATGTCAGCTCCAACTGCGCTGGTACGGTACGCACCCAGAAAACACGTGGTTAGCCGGCCTTCTCGATCCAAGTGCGGTCGACTTCCTTCGGTCGGTGAACTTGAAGCATGCGACGCTGGGCTACCGCTACCTTATCGTAGTACTTGGCCGCGGTCCTGGTGGTCGTCGCCGTGTTCGGCGCGGAGGTGGGGAGCGCCTGAGAGAGGGAGGTGATGAGCTACGATGCTGGCCTTCTTCTGCGTAAAGCCATGAGGAGAATTGAGGAGAGAATAAAGGGCTGTATGGAAGTGGGCGGCAAATGCGGTGGAGGCCAACATCACCCACCACCCTCCGCCCGCTCGCTACTCATCTCCAAGCCTTTCTGGACGAGCTGCAGAAGGCGGAGGCGTCGCTCGATCGCCACCCCGCACCGCTTCTATTACTCCTGTGGCCAATAAATTTTGTGCAAAAAATAATAACAAAAATGGAGATGCGGGGTATCGAACCCCGTGCCTCTCGCATGCAAAGCGAGCGCTCTACCGTTTGAGCTACATCCCCAACTCGAAAACGAAGCTGCAATTTTGAAATTTAAAGTCTATATTATTTCTCATGCACGGTCTTCCGTTCATCTTCCATTTGCTTCACTCGACTCGGAGAAAGAGCACACACTTGGAGCAAGAACTAATCTCGGGGACACTAATTTGGTTTCGAGATTGTTGAAGAATGTGTATATCTGATATTAAACATGACGATTTACATGGAACACACATTTAATACATGCTGCATCAAGATACAGAGCATCTATTTACATACACCCATCACGACCATTTCCCTTGAATGATGCTCAATCCCAAGCTTAAGCATCTTCGCATGTTAACGTTGACCTGCTCTGTCACCACTCTGGTAACCTCCTTGTGAATATGCAGAGTTATGTGCTGTTGAAGGCATTTCCGTCGCCTAAAATTGGCAATAACATCTGATTGTGGATCCTACACCACCATTGACATGACACCATCACGGCGACATGAGACGTGGACTATGAGCTCTTAGGCACTCGGCTTTTGGCTGTCATTAATAGCTTTTGTCTCTCTCCCTCTACCTCCGCAAACTGCAGACTGAGCAGAGAGTATCGACCCTGCATCTCTTTGAGCTCGGTCTCGGTGGCAGCATTCCTGCTCTTCAACTCGAGCATCTCTTTTATCAATTCATTAATGTCCCTGAAGCTCTGGAACACTGCTTCTTCATCATTATGTTGTTTCAGGAACGAGCTGTGCGTCAACCAAAAGAAAAAAGGTGAACAGTCTGAATGTATACTTTCATTCAAGAGAAAAGTTACATTCAACTGGGCGACTATATACTGCTTATCGACTCGTGCTCTGATCCTGGCATGACAGGTTGGTGGAGTAAATTTGTCAGGCACAGCCCCTTCATCAAGGTTTAGTAACATACTTTTCAGCTTTGATGAAGACCAGAGACAACACTTGACGATGTCTAGGTTGAAATGAGACAACAATCACAATATACGTGAAATCCTAGGATTTGGGAGACAACAATCGCAATATAGGTGCAATCCTAGGATTCATCAGACGAACCAAAAGGATGCTACATAAGTCGTCGGTTATGATGGACGCTAACAGTTTTTACCAACACCATGCATCGAGTACTTAATAGGCAAATCTGGTAGGTCACTGGCTGTATATTATGTTTGTTCGATGATACCACTAGATAGGGACATTTCAAAAGTGAGAAAAAGGTCAGGAGTCCGGACGATGTAATGGAACTAGAAATGAAGATAAAAACCTAATGATTAATCAAAAGCAAATAAATGTACCTCTGGAAATGAAGATCGGCTTTCTTCTTTGTCTGCAATGCTTCTGCAAGTTCAAGTTCCAGTGCAAGTACTCTTTCCAATGCATTGCCACTTCCAGGAAGTTCTTTGAACAAAGGGAAAATGCTTCTCAGTTGCTCATTTGCCTAACCAATGGAAGTTGAGAAATAGTTATTAAAACAAGAAGCACAAATGTACGAATAGCTTTTCTTGGCTTGACACATGATACATACCATATCAAGTTGTGACAAATCTCTTTCTAAACCCTGAAGGGATGGTACGCCCTGATGATCTTCTAATGGAATCAGTGATGACAAATTTTCATTTCTTAGTTTCAGCAACTGCAAAGGTTGAAAATGTTAGACGCAGTATTAGCCTGCTGCAATTTGATGTTTTGCAGAAACAACAATGCAGAAATAAAAAATATGCCTAATTCTTCATTCCCACTGCATGTTGACCCTAAATCACTGTTGGGCTTAATTTCCTTCAAAAGCAAGGTGGCTATTGTTATTATCACCACATACATTCATTATGTGCCCTTTTACACCAGTACGGCCCCAGCAGTACTCAGCCCATTTTGAAAGATGATAAACATACCCACAATATCAGAGGGCTCCACATCTTTTTTCCTTCTTGAATATTTTTTGTATGAATAAAGCTTCTCAAAAATCTTTTCCCTCGATGCCTCAGCAGATCAAAGATTCATCTTTTGTTATCAACTATATTCTTCCTCGAGTTTCCACAAACTTGGCAATGTTAACTACACTGCAATTATGCTACGCGACAAGGTTTGTGACCCTATCATTCCACAATAACTACCCTCAAATTTAAGGGTATATACAGATTTGTGTTAATCAGCCATTATTAAAATGCTCAGGCCTTTATTTACTTACCTGTTTTTCATGGTTTTAGCTGCACATTCCACAACGAGTAATACATGAAATGAAGTGTTTCTGTTCACAGGTTAAAGTACAGTTTGCAATATAAGAATTGATCTACAGATAAGAGTCTGTTCAAAGATCTCACTAAGACCAACCACATGAGATTGCCGTAAGAATAATGCAGATACAGAAAGGCCATATTCAGAACTTCTTTGTAGAAAACTAGTTAATCTTCAAATTTATGCATGTACATCCTTGAAAAAGTCGATGTTCAGATGAAAGATTGTTTCTCAACAATACAAGATCGACAGACATATTTCCTGATATACCATGCTATAATAGTCTAATTCAAATTATGTCAATGAGAAGTAGTTGACTACACTTGTGATTTCTTGAATTCAACATCCTTTTGTATTTATTGAAAAATTGTTGAAAGTTATAATTTCTGCTAAATATTGTGTAACTACCTCTTTTTGTAGCATGTCCATGCCTGACTTCAATCTCTGCTGCTCTTTTAAGTTAGCTTCAATAACAGTGACATCTGTTGTATTATCTGCAAATGAGGTGGCTCGTTCAAGTGCACCTTCAATATCCTGCCAAAATTTATTACAAGATACCAAAACTTACAGCACTTTCGTGATCTAAGTGCATGAAAGAAAATTTGGCAAAAGAAAATTTGTAATCTAGTGCTAATGTAACAAAAAATCAAGGAACTGGGAGAAGTGAGAAGAACAAATGAACTCTCCTGAATGCAAATTAGTACTATTTTCAACTCAGCAAAGTTTGACTAATACCTTTAGTAAAAATACATCCTCTTTTTTGTTCAAGGAACAAGCATATAGATCTGAAGAAAGAAAAGAACTTATATATCACACAGAGTAAACAACCTGTTCATCTGGCTTGTGATATCTATTGCTGCTCTCTACTGAGGAAAATCCACATCAAAACGGTCGTATAGTTTCTTCAAACTTCAGTTGAAGACTTACTATAGAGATCTCATGAAATTTTGGCAGCTTTAGAAGTATGAGCTCTATTCACTAGAGGAATGGCATGGAGCAGGATGACGCTTGTATACTATGCGTCACCTTGCTAATACGTACAATAGAACTACAAAAATATGAAATAGATAAAGGTAATACCTTAAAAGCTTGTGAGCTTGGTACTGGACATGAAAGTGAGCTCTCATTGGCAGAAGTTGACATAACATCTTCAAGATCTTCACAAGACCTCAGCTTGCCCCCTGTTTTCAAGAGATCAACATCTATATTCTTCAAAGAATTGTCAACAACTCCAGCTGGTGCATCTATTCCCAAACTAGTACCTCTGTCATTTGGCATCTCTTGGAAGATAGTTGAAAACCCAAAGCTGCTATCTTGCAACATTTGCTCAATGGAAGTTGTTGTTAGAAAACCAGAGTCATGATTACCTTCTGAATTTAGGGCTTCATGTGAAGCCATATTATCAAACAGCCTCTTGACTAAGTCGAGTTCTATTCTAGCTTTCGTTCTTTCTTCATTGCATTCCTTCAAGGAATCTTCGAGCTTTAGCTTTGCTTCGTTGCAATAGTCAAGGCCCAATATAGTGCACTCCAACTCATTCTTTATTCTATCATAAGCTTTGGCTAGTTCTCTTCTATCAGTCATAACTGGCTCCAGCTCAGACTCCAAATTTGAGATTTTTGCCGACAACTCTTCAATTTTTTTTGCCAGAGAAACCTCAGTTTTCTTTCTGCTCTCAACTTCATCAAGAGCATTCTGCAATTTAAATAACATTTCTTCTGCATACTTCTTGGAGACATATAGCTGATTTTTCAGCTCTTGGATCTTGGACTCATGTTGCTCTTTGATGAAAGCAATTCTCAGGGAGTCCTGGGACGATCTCTCATTCTCCTTCTTTTCACGAGCTTGAAGACACTCAACTTCTGCTTTATCCTTGAGTTCTCTTAGATGAATGGAAAGGTTCTTATATTCTTCTGTCTTCAAAATCTGTTCTGAGAGTTTATATCTAAGCTCATTGTGGTGCTCTTGTAAGATCTTCAACTCCCGATCACGTTCCTCAAGCAATGATACTTTTGTTTGTTGTTCATTCAATGTGGACTGGAGAACTATATATGTGACCTCTAATGCATCCTTAGATGACCTTAAGTTCCACACCTCTTCTTCAAAACTGATCAGCATGTGTTTCAGCTGACAAATCTCATTTTCATACTTCTGTTTTTGAAGTTTACTGTCAGCTTCTCTAACCTTCATATCTTCATACTCTGTGCATAATGCATTTTGTTTGTTTGTGTAATCAATGAGGTCTTCTTTCTCCTGAAAAGCAATGTCATATTCAGATTGTAATGATTGAAGAGCTACTGATAATCTTGCATTTTCCTCAATTAATTGTGCTTCACTGCAATAATGAGTGTTCAGCAATGTAACAACATTTCCATGTTTTAAGTTCATCTCCTCGAGCTCTTTCTCTAGTATCTTAAGTTGTGCAAATGACTCCTGCACAATGTCACTGAAATGACTTCTCATATAAGTAAGTTTGATCTCAGCAGCTATTGAATTCTCAAGGACTGTTGCCAATTGATTTCCCATATCCATGACTTGCATGCATAGGGATAAATTCTCATGGTTCAGTCTTATTTGACTTTCTTCATTCTTCAACACAACATGCTGAAATCCAGTGTTTACTTTTTCTAAATCCACAATGATTTCCTGCAAATGAGCAACTTCAGTTTTTTGTTCATGAAAAGAAAACAACTCCCTATCTCTTTCTTTCAGTTGTGTTGAAAGGCTTGAAACTGCAGCATCAAGTTCCTCTCTCAATTTTTTTTCTATCTGCAAATCTCTATGGGCGCAACACAAATTTTCTTTTAGACCGTGGAGCTCATTCCCCATTTGGTTGGAAACCTCATTTCCAGACTGTATAGATATCAACAAAGACTTCTTCTCTTGCATGCAATTCATAAGACTGATATGAGTTTTCTCAAGTTCCTCCTTAACACCCGAAAGTACAAATAACTGGTTAACTAGATCCTTGTTCTCGTCAATAGCTTCCTGCAGTTCAGTTTCTAAAAATGTGAGTTTTGAGGACAATTCTCTATTTTTCAATTTCTTCTTCTCTTCAGCTTCTGAACTGAGTTTAAGCTTCTCCAAAGCATTTTGCAGTTCCACTTGAAGCTTCTCAACTAATGCATTGGACATTTCTAGCTTTTCAGTAATCTCATGTAAGTCAGATTCAAGTTTCTGCTTCATATTAATATATTCTAATTCTGTCTTTTTTTGTAAGCACTGAGCAATATCTCTTTGTTCCTCAATATCCCTGTTCTTTTTAAGTAAGTGAAGTATTTTCTTTGTTGCTTCTTGCTGGAACTGTTCCAGATTCATAATAACAGGCATATAGTTTCCATCATCCAATTCCTGTAATACAGATATGTCATCCAGAGCAGAACAACCTATTTGCTCATTGCAGGAACTCATACAAGTGTGAAGATACCCCAACTTCTCTTGAAGACAAGCAATACAAGTCTGCATTTCCTCATTTTCAGAAGATTTCCTGTCAAATTGTTCCTTCAATGCTTTAAATTCTTCAATTATTGAGCTCTTTTCAATCTCGAGAGAATTTTTTTGTAGGATTTCCACTTTTAGAAGATTTTTTATACTGTCCATTTCTTCAGTGCAAGCCTTATATTCTTTTTCATAAACTTTGCATTTCACAAGCATCCTCTCATATTCTGTGACCTTTCCACTAAGGATAGTACTTTCATAGGAGATGTCTTGGAGCTTTGCTTCTAGAACTTGGTTCTTCAGTTCTAAATCTTCACATCTAGAGATGCATTTAGTTCTATCATCCTTCAAAACCCCAGCATCATCCAATGCTTTATGCAACTTAAGCATGAGGCTTTCTTTTTGCTCTGTAGTGTGATGTAGTTGCTGTGTAATTTCAAGCATTTTGTCCTTCGTAAGCCGAACCCCATCATCTACATCATACAATGTCCCCAGTAAAACCTCTGAGAAAACTTTCAAATCCATGTTTAGCATACGCATTTCCGAAAGTTCAGCTTCATGCATCCCTGAGGATAAGTCAGCAGTAAGTTTGTCCTTTACCTGAGTATGGTGTGAAGCCAGCTGCTCAGTCTCATCTGAATTAAACCCTTCCATATCTGCCTCATCCCCAGCTTGCAGCTCTACATGAATGGGCATACCCACCTTAGAGATTGCACCACTTGTTTTGCAAGAAACAGATGTCGATATACCATTATCCAATGGAGACCATTTGTGAATAGTTCCATAGTGTCTATCTTCTGTCTGAATCCTTGTAAGGTCAGACTGGTACTGCTCCTGGTCAAACAAAGTCGACATACCATCCTTATCAGTATATGACCTGACTTCTTCCGGACATTCTTCATGGTACTGCTGATAAGCATCTGCAAATGCTTGCTTTGCAAGATTTTCATTTGTCTCATACATAGACAAAACTTGGAAAGAGAGTAATTCAAGGTCCTTCTGTAATCGATCAACTGCTATGGAATAGTTCCAGCGAACCCTTTTTAATGCAGCTTCTGATGCAATAGCCCTATTCTCAAGTTCCTTATTTTGAGATTCTAAGCTGCTCCTATCTTCAGCAAAAGTTATAAACTGTTCATTCATCTCTTGATGCATTTTTTCTATCTGGCTTTTGAGAACAGATACTGAATAGAGACAAGAGGAGTGTTCATTTCTAAGATTTTCCAGTTCCTTTACTGTTTGCTTCTGGCTTTCCTCCAGTTCCAGTATCAAAGACTCATAGTAGTATTGCATCTGGTCAATCTTTTTGGTGAGACTTTCTTTTTCAGTTGTCAACTCCTCTAGTTTTGGTAAGAGATCAAACATTTTGTCCTCCCTCGAGCTTGAAGCTTCAAGACTTTTCTTAAGAGTGTCATGTTCATGATATACTTTATGAGAATCACTCAAGCGATAAACTGTGTTATCTAAAAAACTATTATCCCTGTAAGATCTTCCAAGGCCCTTTACTTGGATAATATCTTCCTTAAGGTCACCAATAAGACATCCGAGAAGCTCAAAATCAGGGCCCAGAAAATCAAAATCACTTCCATGGTATCTAATGCGAGCCTTATTTTGAATTTCTCGGACTCTGCTCTCAATAAGCAGAAGATTCTCGAGCCATTTTTCCCGCAAATCATGGTACATATAGTGGGTCTCTGCAGCAATAACATCATCCTGAAGCTTACTATCAACTGAATCATTTTCCAAGCCATGGTTCAACATCAAAGGATTATGAGCTCTCTGGTCAGGACTTCTCTGCATAACTTTAGCAGATTTTAGGGCTTCAAGATCATCTTTTAACTTTGAACACTCAGATTTTAACATGGATACTTCTCTATTCAGTTGTTCTCCTGAGGCAAGTTCAGAGAGTAGCTGCTCGGACAAGCATTGAGTTTCTGCCCCTAATTCATCTGTAATTCGCTGCAATGACTTTGCTTCCAACTTAAGCTGTAAAAATGCTGACTCTGCTACCTCCAATCTTACTCTGAGTCTATTATTCTCTTCATAAGCTGTAGCAAGATCATTCTCAACAGAATACTTTGAGCTCCATCCATGTGTCCAATCATTCCTCCCCTGGGTAAAACGCTGACTGCCATTTGGGTCTTCTTTCGCATGTATAGGAATCTGACTGATGGGTAGATCACCACATACCATACTTTTGAAGTTATCCTTTCCATGAATTATTGGAAGATCATTCTTTTCAGCATGTAAAATTTCAGAGGTAAATGATGAGCCATCAGCTCCACCAGTAGAGTCTTCATATTCTTCATTTGACTCTTCCACTTGTTCAAGCAAAAGAAGCCCCATATGATCTTCCTTGTACCTGACTCTTGCATTTGCCTATTCACAATAGCAAACATTCAGTGACTGCATCAACCACAGCCAAACAATCTGCTGTAATTTTTAGATATTAACAAAGAAACAGAAACTCTTGGACAACTTACTGCAAACATTACTAAAGCAAAACCTTGGACGGAAATAATCATGTCGATTATCCTTGAAATCAAGTACTCTTAAGTCTTAAGACACTTGCTACCATTTAATAAGATTTCTGTCAAATTATCAAGGACATATGAATAGAGAACTTTTTAGAGAAACTAAATGATCTCTTCTATCTAAAGAACAAAAACATATGAAGAACATTATGACATGAAAGCAAATATTGGGTTGTTAAAAAGAAAAATTTATCTTCTTATTGCGCTTCTTGGTTTCTTTAACTCAGGACTTCATGATGGATAAATCAACACAAAAAAGAAGGTTAAAGTTAAAAAAAATAATGCCAAAGGCAGAATGTTGGTAACATAAGTGGGATATGTAGTTACATATTAGGCTGAAGCTTAACAATTCATATCATCACAACAATTTCCATTGATGACCTGATCAGTACTATTCTACTGTTATTATACTGGGGTTGTCACAATCCAACCACAAAATCATGTGGGCCAAATCCTCAAAAAGGGAGTATTCATAATGTGGTTTGTAACTCATAGACTATGAGACAGGATCAATCTGAAGGTTGATGCCTACGGTCAAGTAAAGGCAGTTCATGCAAAGGATAGGATAATTAAATGAACAACTGCCTTTTTCCATTTATCATAAATAATTAATCTTGGCACAGTTGATAAATAACTGAATCTAGGTTATCTACGGATGGGATATTGCAATACCACCATTCTAAGCATATTTTCCAGTTTTAAATAAAATACTCAATGGGGTTACAGTAAATATTGCTTCTTAATGGCCACTAAATAATTAGAGACCTAAACAACCTTTCATGTGAATACATTAAAAACATTAATCATGCAATCTAATTTTTAATGCACAGCAGCTTCAATCGTTTAAATTCTGTAATCATGTTTCATTTTCACCAAGGGAACCATTGCAATAATCTTGCAAAATTTCTATCATGACTAATGAGGACTAGAGGTCACAAAAATCCATGCAAGTAGACATTGCAGAGGAAATAATCAAAATATACAAACAGACCTCTTCAAGTTCATTAGCTATCTCTGATGAAGCAGCTTCAGCTTCAACTTCAGTGGGATCATTTTTGTGGCTGGATATCGTCTGGACACCCTTTACACTCAGTTCCCTTTGCTGCTCAAATTCTCTGATATAATGTTGTAACATGTGAGAGTGGTGGATGAGACCAATGGGTATTGTTAACAATATAAGCAAATGTTTCTAACGAAGCAGCACCTGAAGCCAGTTTTGGACGTAAGAAGCTGCACTGTGACCTGGAATAGACAGAAAAATATTACAAAGAGAAAGAATATAAACGCAATAAATGAATATTGAGGTTTAATATCCTATGTCACCTTGATGGAGAGTAAATTCAAGAGTAGACTACTTCATACTTCCATATTTACATGGATTTTAGACTGTTAATCTTTGGATGTACGGTTACTATGCTGTCTTTATGGGTTTAGTTAGTGGGTAGATGAAATGACATAAAACTTTTAAGCTTTAGATTTTCTAGTGGAATTTATTTTGTAATGCTTCTTCGGATAAGGACTTCACTGGTCGAGGTATGCATTATCATTTTTGTCTCAGATTTAAACATCTGCACTGAGGGAACTGATATATAATTATATAAATCTCAACAATGTCCAAATGAACCTTTATAGCTATTTCCTTAAGACTAATGCCTCCTAGGTCCATATTAAACATTTATCTGGTACTGCATCATCTAAAAATTGCACTTCTGCCTGTTTTTGCATGGATGACAAGAAAATTAATCAGTTCTAAATCCCGAACGTCCACCCAAGTACCATCATCAGAAACTGCAAAAACTTTGTATAAGCTAACAAAATCTTCCTAGAAATTACAGTTGTCTTCATACATAGCAAAAGTGTGTTAAAGACCAACATCATCCCTCAGTATGATCATTTGCCTTTCCACAGACAGCCACTTATTCACAAAGGACTGAAGAGTCCACTCATCCTTGGCTTAAATTTGTCAATGAAAACAGTCCAGAAAACTAGAAAAAACTTTTGCAACTAACAACAAAACTATGTTAAGAAGACTGGATCTATAAATAAAGAAGCTCACATGTAAAGTTGTGCTAAAATCACAATTAGCAAGAGGCAATGAGATAGATGAAGGCTTCAGAGCATCAGCAAAACCAGCAAGGTTGATAGTAACATCCCCAAGTAAACTTGATCTGGAAGACCCCTGAGAACATTATATTTCCAAAAGACAAGTGAGTCAATCACAGTTGAGTACCTCATACATGATCTGTCAAATGAGCACTTTTTCATTGTCTCAATGGTTATCTAAGATGTATACAGTAGCAAACATAAAAATGAATTTAATACCATTGCTACCACAAGCTTATAGTGCTTCTCATCATATTTTTTGGTCCTTGTATCTTGGAGAAGTCTTGTAGTTTCATAGATTGGATCTGGCCACTTGCAGTTCCCATTCCTAACATTCACTTTGTTTGTCTTTGCAGTTGCTTTGCCTGTGTCAATGGGGATAAAGGACACAAATAACTTGTCCCATCCTTGTGGAATCTGCAACAAGTAGAGATATTTCTTTTATGTACCTTATATTTGGGGCTAAAGGACACATTCCCAAGGAATGTGTAATAGGAGCTTTCCCAGATAAAACTTAAGAAAGCATCACTCAAGGAAAGAATCAACAAAGAAAGATGAGTGCAAAACAGAACGAGTAGCGAAAAATAAAGGATAAAGACAATGAAAAAGTATCATCATGTGGACAAATGAGCACCTTCAAAAGCATGAGATTGAATGACCAATAAAAATTTATGTGACCATCCAGCAATTCACATAAATAATAACAAGTTAAAAGCCACAAAAAAAGGAAGAACTTACATGTGTTGCATGAAACTGAAGGCGGAAAACAACTTTCACTTTTGTCTTTTCGATTTTCCACTTGGGAATCCTCGACATTGTTCCCGAATTAGCTAATTATCAGCTAAAACATCACCTTTCCTCTCCAATTGCCTCCCTGCATTGCACGTCCAAGACCATGAACCCCATTTACTTTTAGGAAAAAAGGAATTCAACAAGAATGGGATCAGCATTCTCTTTCCTTTGTCTCTTGAACAGTAGTTTGTCTACATAACTTGAAATTTGAACTAAATTCCCAACAGATCCATCTAAAATAGGTACAAATCTCCGAACAAACCAAAGAATCCGAAGCTAAAATATATGGAAACATACCTTCAAAAATCAACCTAAAGAACAAGAAGAACCATTCAAGAAACTCCAAAATTTACACATCTACAGAAGGAGAATGCAAAACAACGACGCTTTCACAACCAACGACTCGGATCTAAGAACGGTTTCACAATCTACCTAGACAATCAGTTCCAGTGAAAGAACAGAACCCCCAATTCAATCTCCTATAGACTTGACTGTTCAGATTCTCCATCAAAGATCCAACCTTTTCACTAGCAAAGCACCAAATGCGAATCTTGTAAAAAAAAATTCAACAAAATAACCAACTAATTAACGAAAAAGAACAACCATACCACAAGACGATTAACCGCAGCAGAGGCGACGCCAGTCCTGACGTCAAAACCCGATCATCTTGCCCGAAAGGCCCCAGCTGCTCCAGATTCCTCACGCCGATCCAACTGGATTTCAAGAATGACCACAAGAACTGACACACGCGCCCGCACTGAAGGAGACAGGGACATAAAGAGTGTGCGGCGTGGGGACAGACAAAGGGGTACAGAGCGCAACTCCCGTACCTAACTCCGGATCTGGGGCTTGCAGACCAAGCGAGGGCAAGCGGGGACGGAGGAGACGTCCCTGGAAAGGCTCGATAGGTAAAGCAAAATGGCGCTAGGGTTCTTCCGGGAATCCACGATTGGGAGCTCTTCCGGGTCGCAATGGAGCTCGATCGACTCGCCAAATCCCGATCGAAGCGAGATACATAGAAGGGGTTTAAGAAAGGGACGCCGCGCCAAAGCCCAACTTTCCACTGATAATAATAACAATAATTGTTGAATTAAGATGTCATAAAGGCGAAAAAACTGTACTTATTTAGGACAAAGGAAAAGAAATGTCATCTTTAGCTAATATTTAGGTCATATGTATCTAAATTGACAAAGAGATTTGATGGATTGGATCTTAATCTTCCTCGTGATCCTGCTTATGAGCGTATTGCTTCCGGTTTACTCCAACCACCACCACCTAACAAAGACTGCAATGCTCGGTTGGTGTCTTCCATATACTGTTCGAAGAAATACCCCAAAGAGGGGAATTATATGGTGATCAAAAGTGGCGTTGTGTTGGAATCCGATGCCGCAGGTGACAGTGGCAGTAACCAGAAACAAAGCTTCTTTGGGTCGACTATTTACGTGCAGGTGGAAGACGGAGAGAAATGGCACGGTAGACTAGCGGTGTGGCCAATCACAACTTTGCCATTATCCTCTGTCCACCTGGACTCGGCTCCGACTGAGCCCAGTGGGCCCCACAGGAAAGCGGAGCCCGCCGACCTCGGCGCTCCCACGTGACGGACAGCTGGCGGCGGGCTGTTCGCCCCCCACGTGGCCTGCAGGGCTAGCGGATCCCACTGCTGGTATCGGATCGGGATAAACCTGATCCATCTCGGACTCGGGTTAGCCCGCCCACTTGAACCGGTCATCTCTGCAAGCAGAAACCCTACACGAAGAAGAAGAAGAAGCTTCATCCCATGATTCACACAGCAAGGATTACAGGGAGGACACCAAGCACGATTACAGGGAGCCATCAAGTACGATTAGAAGCCTCAATATAATATTCCTCCAACAATGGGAACAAACAGTCGATTGTAATTTCTAAGACAGTAATCGACATCCGATTCATGCATCACTGTTGTAAATAATCACAACATCTCAATTGCCTGCCTCAAATTAAATATAACCTATCGATTTAACTTTATAAAACAACAGTATAATCAACCTTATATAAAATCCATAATAAACAATCAAATATTGACTTATCAATATCTTACCGAAAAAAAAGAAAGCAAAAATATTTCACCCTCTGACAAGAGAAAGTAGCTCTGCTTCAAGTCAAGAACACATGGAAATATTGAATGTTCATGGAGCAAGAGATTCCAACATGATGAGGTAAGTTGATGCATCCAGGCTAAGATCATCACTGGCACCAAGCAGTAGGCATTACCTATAGTTTCACTGGACAGTAAACACATAAGTGAGAAGTACAGTGCATGTAATGCAGAAATGATGTTTTTTCTTCCTGCAAGGAGTAAGTTTTTGATAAAAGAACTTTTACAGTAAACAGGAGAAATATCTGTGACAGAGATGCACACCCTAATAAACACTAGTATATCGAAACAAGGAAATTAGTTGTCGCCGATACGCTTGGCACAAAAATATGAGGTCTTCTAGGGATGGAATTGGAAAATCCATTGTTGTATATTCAAACTTGGTATTTTATCATATTAACCTTCATGCTACCCACCATGGATCCAAACACAGAATCCAGAACCAAAAGACAAGGTAGAAGGAAAAGAATCAGATACCTCCACCACCTTTCCTAAAGAAAAGGAAATGAAGGTCATAGAGAGAGGATAATATTCTAGCGACCTAATAGTTCTCCGACCTACTGAGGTCTCAAGAAAGTAAACCTGAGACTGCCAACTAGAGAAGCACGCAAATTGGGATACGGAGAAACTTCAACGTTTCTGAATGGTTCAGCTCGATCATATGCATACCTAAACCTCTGGTTCTAAAGATATTTCAGCCAAACAATGTATACAAATTTCGGGTCGCATAAACCATGAACAAAATGTTACCTCTGATAAATGCAACCATGTATGTTCCATCTTGGAACTTGGCCTTTTTTTTTGTTTCTGGAAAGGTTATAGTCAAACCAAGGTAATAAAAAGATACTATGCAAACGCAATCCAAATGACAATAACCCTAACAAACATCCTTAAGCTAAATTTTTTATGTGCACATTACAAGACCTTGCATGAAAAAAAGAACATTAAAGTGGAAAAAGGAAAAATCTACTACGCTAAATTGAAGAGACAAGTAACCACTTCAATTGTCGATCTAAAGCTGTGCGTTCATCGGTCAAAGTCTTTTTAACTTCATATAAACTCATATTCATGATCCATGTAGAATTACTAGCAACGAAATCCCACTGTCTCAGCGATAGTTCATAAAACATTATCTGTTCGTAAAATCAAAGACAGGCAAGCCAAAACACTCGAGGGAATACATGACATAAACACACAAAGAAAGTTTAATATTTCTGCAGCAACAGTAACAAAATAAAAGATGAAACAGAACAAGCCAAGTACAATGCAAAATACTAAATCAGTCTGCAATCCTTCCAATATAGAAATTGCATTCTAGTTTGACTTGGAGTTCAGAAACCAACAAATGTGGCCAAGATGACAACTTTGCCAACCTCATGTTACTAGATAAATCAGATCATTGATATGCAGAATAGAAAAAGAAAAAAAGGCTATTATAGTTGACTGAGTGGCAAAAAAAAAGGCACCTCACCTTTCCACTGCATAAAATGATTTGTTTGAATAATAACTTAAGGAGAGAATAGAAAAAGAGGAGAAGGCAATATTAGAATAGAAGAGAGGAGAAGAAGAGAATATAAGACAACTTTACCTTACCTTGCCTGAAATGTTGCTTAAAGTTCATCCATCATCTCCAAACCTCTCTGTTTTTTACCCACTTCTTAGCAAAACAAGATCCGTGGCTGTTCTAGAAGACATTCTTAAGCCCATGACAAATCTTCAACAGGCACTCTCTGATAACCTATACATGAAACAGAAGAAACAAGAGAGAAATCTCGTTGATGGTAGATTTATCACTATCAACATATCCCTTGTGCTGGTGTTAATTTGTGTTGAATTCAATAAACAAGGATCTCATAGGGCAGTATTTAGACTTCGAGAGCAGTGACATCTAGCTAAAAGCGCCCAAAAAATAAGGCATAGTCGTAGGTGTAGTTCCAAAATCGGCAAACATGCTTCAGAATACAACAGACAAGGTAAAGCGCAAAAGGTTTGATCTTTTGTTTCAGAGAAGGATGGTGGGACTGAATTCGAACCGACAAGGACGGAGGTCTAACGGTAGGACTTCTGGAAACGGGCACGGGCACCGTGGCCACCGAACTTGTTGGGCTCGCAGCGTCGCGGATCGGCGACCAGTAGGGTGCGGTCGTAGCGGACGAGGATGTCCTTGATCTCCCTCTTGGACTGCTCGTCGACGTACTTCTGGTGGAAGGCAACGAGGGCCTTGGCGATGCTCTGGCGAATGGCATATATCTGGGAGGTCTTGCCGCCGCCCCGGACGCGGACGCGGATGTGGAGATCGACGCCCATGAAGTGCTGCCGGCAGAGGAGGAGGACGGGCTCGAAGGCCTTAAGGCGGAGGACCTCAGGCTTCACGCAGCTCGATTGGGACGCCGTTCACCTTGATGAGGCCGCGCCCGCCGCCATCTCCCGCCTCTAGTGGGTTGCTGCTATCTCCGCCACTCCGGTGTAGAGACGGAATGATCGAAAACCCTTCGTTAAGGCGTTTGATCGAGGGACGCAGTGTGTGTGGCGGCCTCATAAGGACGGCGGCTGATTACATACTAAGAATTACTTAGCAGCTATGATTAGCATCCGATTCTTTATTTATGGATCCTTATATTTATCAAAATAAAATATTTAATTTTAATTCTTTTCACGTTATTAATTTGATCGATGAAAAAAATTGTTCGAATGAAAAGGGAATCTGATGACCACTCCACCGTCGGTCGGAACACCGATGGTGTTCCTCCCCACCGAATCCACCAGGTTAAACTTGGCGGGGTCATTCACCGAATCGTAGTTGGAGGTGCAGCTTATTGCCATGTTGGTGTCCTGGATCACCGACTTGACGTCGGTGTTGAACAGAAGCACCACCAGCTCGGTCCCATTGCTCACCATCGTGTTGTTCGACGAAGCTTCGATGTAGCTGAATGGCATCAGGGAGCCAACAGGGAAGTTGGGGTGTAGACGCCATTGTTGATGGCAGCCACGAACTTGGTGTCGTTGGGCCCTTGGCACGTCTGGTTCTTCAGGCACGGTCTCGTCCCGAGCTCGAGCTCGACTACGAAGAAGAAGCGTCGGCCCACGAAAACAGAGCTGTCGCTAGACTGCGTAACTTACTGGTGAAGTATGCGACGAAGGAAGTGTCGTTGAATGCCGGAAGGATCGGCTTGTAGAGCGAGAGGTTCTTGTCAAAGCCGGCGGCAGCCATGGAGTTATCAAATGTGCCGGATCCAGTGGCATAATACCAGGGTTTAAAGTTTAAAATTTAGGGTTTATGACAAAATACGAACGAACCTGAACCTGTGTGCCATCCAGGCATTCTCGCAAACGATGGTCTATGACAAAATACGACCTTTTTTTTTCTCTTGATCAAATAGCTTGTCTACATCTACTGTAATAAGCCAGATGCCGAGATATGCCACTTTTAAGCAGCCAATACAAAGTAAACACCACACTAAAATCCATCTTCATGCTTCTACTGTTCCTGTATCAGCTGACACAACTTGTGTTCTGTATGCAGCAGAAGAGACATGTCCGAAACAATGGCATTCCACATCAGTAAACCACAAAGCCGGAATGTTTTTTAATGAGTTAAAAACCTATTTTGTAGGGACAAGCTCTTACAAAAACTTGTTAGGTGGTATTTACTATCCATGAAGATGATGGTGCAACACTGATGATCGTTCAATTTGTGGACAATTACCAAAGACAAATATGAAGGAAATACCAGCACTAACTTGGATATTGCTAGTACCTCCCGTGTGCCTCTTCCAATCCATCTCTAAAGCACAATTGTTCTTTGCCTTCAAGCTCAAGACTATAGGAGTCCAAGTGCCTTTAGCTGTTGAATATGCTCAGCAGGAAGAGGTGGTGGGCACCAATCAGTGCCCTCACTGTCGACATCCTCCACAACATACTCCTGATATACAACCACATTTTTGTGTAGCGTGAGAATTCAAAAAATATGATATGAGATTGGAGCAGAGAAGAGATCAAAGTCACAAACCAAAATGGATATGTGATTCAGAAATATCAATCATCATTCTTTGAATTAACAAAAAGATAACAAATGGATAGGAGCTGCTTATGCCTAGAGGTAAAAGGACTCACTTTTGTCAGCATTCGTTTAGCAAGTATATGATAGTGACGCTGCCAAATTCGTTGGCCAACCATCGTTGCCACGAGAACACTGTAAAATATGCCAATAACAGTGAAGAGCCCAAGAACAATTAGTCCTACGATAAACAACAATGGTAGTCCCGCTTCGCCAGCCCCTCCCAAGCAGCCACATTCTCCTGCGGTACTTGCACAACTTTCAAAGCACGCGGTACAGTCAGTCCACATACAGAGGGTGCCAGGGAGATGGCAGTCAGCACACATTCTGAAAGAATCCCATAAGATCACATTAACATATGTACACAAGAACAGCTGCTAAAAAAGTTAAAAGTGAACCATGGAAGAAAGACGGGCAGGAACGGAAACAAAAGGAAAAGAAAAGGGAAAATTACCTGGTTATATAACATTTACGTTGTATTTAAACTAAAGCTCCAGACAAAATACACATAAAAGCATATATAATATCAGAATATCAAAATGAATCACATAATTGACTTACAATATGACCAAATATTATAATTCAAGAAACTACAAAATAAGAAAAATAGGTGCTAACCCTGGTTGACAGCAACAAATACATAACTCTCGACATGGTTGAGCCAAATCATTGCGCACTCGTCGATCATAACAAGTTATGAAACATCCAGATAACCCAAGAAGAGCGAAAAACAATAGCGCCCCTGCACTTACAGACGAGTACAATAATTAGGAGATGAGCATGAATAATAAGAGAGGTCCCACTAAAAGATCCAAGCATGATGATATAAATAACATTAAGAGGTTGATACTGGAGACAGTCTAATGCACAAATATGTAAATCTTCATATTCCAAATAGTAGTACGGCAAGAGACGAAAGCTTAGATTTACTCTTGAGTTTCGAATGATGTGCTGTCTATGAATGTTGCATAGTATATGGTGTACATAAAAGCTTTTAAATTGAACATATAAACCTATAATTTATGCATGATTAAGTGATATCATGATCCTCTAATCTTCAATAGAGTTGAAAAGAGGTTTGCAGCTTAAAGACTTGCTCCTCAATGACTTGGTAATACCAATAGCAGAGCTCATATTGGAATTTTACGAGAATCAGAACTTTAATGTGAAAGATTTCCTAACTGATATTCCCTCACTAGAAATGGGTTGCATCACAAAGATTTTTCTCATTGGTCATTACTCTTGTTATGGTACCTAAGGGAAGACAATAACCATCTGTGAATTTCCTTTTTCTTGTAAGACTTAGGATTTCCTTTCATTGATTTAGCATAATATTAACTTACAATGACCCCCCTTTTCATCCACACTCTTGATTTTAGTTCTACACGCATAACCTCCTCATAAGTCTTATTGACCTGTAGCATCTCCCCAGATGGTTTCAATAATTGTTGATTGATTAAGGCATCAAGGAAATTTTTTTCTGCAGGTTGTTACCATTCCTTCATCACCACATCTATCTTCAAATTGTTTGACATTTGTAAATATGGCCGCAGCGATAACAAACCTATATGTTGCATGGCTTCACTTATATATCTAATCCATCTTTGGATGGGTCTCTTGTACATGAAGGTCCAATCATTAACTAATCAACAATAACTACTCGGTGATTATTTACTAAGAGAAAAGTCATACACATCAACTATAAGAGAAAAATGATGCTTTCAATCATCAAGATATGGCTAACTCAACAACAGGGTTCAAATTTCTAGTAAAAAAAAAACTGTACTCCAAAGTTGAAAAAAGCAAGAGCAGAATCAGACAATATGATTGCTCATAATTGTTAATTTGTTATTTTGAAAAGAAAAAAGAACGTGTGTGTTTTGTAGTATAATATCAACAAGAATAGAGAAAACAACTTTATGACTTGGTGAACAGACAAAAGCATCAGGAAGTGCTCTGACAGTTTAGAAGTGTACCACATATATAATAGAAACTAAATTCACCATCAAAACCCCAAGCCAATCGCAACCAATAGTTGTGAGAGCTATCAACCAAATAGACCAGATATGCCAATGAAGATATTATCTGTTCCAGATGCACACAATAAATAATTGGTACAAAATAAATGCATTAATATTTCAAAACTTATCAAGTGAAAATAAAACTTAAGCTTACAAGTTGAACAACTGCAAAAATAAACAGTATATCCCTGGTAACAAAGAACCGGAACTTCAAAATTCTCCATTTCCTGTCTGCATGAACATGCACCCTCAAATAGTAAGGAGCCTTACAGGTTGTGCAATGAGCAAATGCAAAACCTTCCTGAAGAAAAATGAAAAATTGTCAAAGTTAGCAACCTTCGAATTGCAGATAATCTCACAAATTTGTGCTAAACATAAAATGGAATAAAAACAATAATGACAGGATTTAGGTGGAGCATTTGCTAAAAGTATATTATCAGCCTTCGATCCAACAAATTCTGTATTTCCGTATTGGGCAAACTTGGCAGTTTGATCTTTCCTCTAAACTCTAACTTAATTTGTTCCCATACCTCCTTAAAAATCAACATGAACTTTCTTTTCCCATTTTAGATTACAACATTAGCAAGCATCTTCTTTCAATTGTTAATCATTCAAGTGGTTACTTCTCCAAGTGCTACAAAGTTGATTCTCCCCATCCATCTCCCTTCCACCATGTTTGACTATTTCCACACAACTAGACCAAGCACAAGGTTTCCATATCCAAGGGCAAGAAGCCACTTAGATTCCAGTAATACAATTGCAATTGGCTAGTTACTATATCAAGAGAAACCAGCTTGGAAAAACAAGAATTGCTTTCTACAACTTCAGATGCACTCAGGTCATCCTTTCTCATGAGCATAATCATCACTAAATCTACAAATGGCCAACAATCCACCAACAGGCTGCAGGGTGACGCTCACATAGCAAGCATCAAATTTTATAAAGGTCTGTTACTTCAATCCACATTCCTCTGAATGATGAACAATGAGAAGAAATGCACAAAAACATAAACAAAGGTTTTGATTATTAGATGTGTTATTACACAAACGATCACAGAGAAGGGATAATCATTAAGATAACCAACAAATCTTTATCCACAATTCAGGTTGTACACTTGAAACATCCCTGTTAACAACAATCAAATAGTCAACTCCAGATTTCCTCTTAGCATGTTCCACAAAGAGACAAGAGTTTCCCTTTCCTAATTCTCAGGCATGCTTGGATTACTTCCTCTGAACAATGATGTGCACACCCAGATAACCTTAGTCAGTTCTGCATAACAGACAACTAAGCAATAGATTTCCTGAAATTCCTACATTATTCTAATTTCAAAACAAACTGGTAGGAGGTTTCCTAAATTCCTCCATTATTCTAATTTCAGGCTTGCTGTAAACAATTTCATTACACATCCATCCAGCTGGGGTGGGTATAAACATATATTTGTTTGGACCCATTTCATCATCTCTTACCTTTTGTTTTCAAGTTCCTTTCAGAAAAGAAAGTGTAGCTATACCCCTATGCCCATCACTATCACATTTGATATTTACATCCAGAACAACAAAAATCAGGAAAATACATGATCAGTTTCGCTATCTCCTTACATAACAATTCACCGCAAGGATGTTCCACATATTTCTTAAGGATGTGTAAACTCATCACAAAAAGCAGAACAACCTAACCAAAACATCGGCAGCCTTAAACAGTAAACACTCACCTTCACAGCCCGCCAATGGTCCAAGCATTCACGATGGACGTATTTGGAAGTCCCCTTGCACTTGCAAGGCGCTATGAAATCCCTTCCTGCAACGAAAAAGGAAGATTGCTGTCAGCTCAAATAATCTGCAAGAGAATTACAGGATCGCAGTCAACGATCCAAAAGTCTCTCTTTTGCTCTCCTTCTCCCTCGAGAGATCCCATGATCGGAGAGGCAATCCCCGCAATTTATCCGCAAGTTCCATGAGAGGGAACCAAGAATCGAGCTGGATCGCGAGGAAACATATAAAAGAAAAGAGAATAAACCCTAAGGAAAGGGAAGAGAACCGTCGGTTTCGAGGCAGATCCGGCACTGGAATTGCTCGCCGGGGCCGGCTTCGAGGTCGATGTCGTTGGGGTCAGAGACGGGGACGGGCGCGATAAGCGGGGAAGATTCCCGGGGATCCGCCATGGCTTATGTGTCTAGATAGGTATAGATATTGAGCGCGAGCGAGACGAGAGTACTCGATTCAAGGAGGAAGAGGAGGAGGAGGAGTAGGAAAGGAGGAACCCATCGATCGAGGAAACCCCCACGAAGAAGAGCAAAGAAATCTTTCTCCTCCTCTCTCTTCTTTTCTCGAGGGGGAGGGCGGGGGACAGGATCGCGACGCGGGCGAGTTGGTGGGGTTCTTTTACTCTTCCTTTCACCCTTTTTCCGCTCCCCGAAATGCCTGCGTCCCACGACTCGGTGCTCCACTTAAGCTACGAGTCGCGGCCGCCGGCTCGAGAAGACGATGCCGTCCAACTCGACGGTCGGAACGACGGATCGGATGGATTCCAATCATCCACCTGATCGGACGATCTAAACCAATCATCAGACGATAAAAATCAGTCGTCGTCGCAAAATATTTTGCAGCATAAAACTCAAACGAAAAACAAATATATGGTGAGAGGGAAGAAATAAACCAACAGCAACTGCAGTCCCTGTAAGAGTTCACTATCAATCATCGACAACGTAAGCTGTATGTTTCACGAATGAACAGCTGCTTTCTTGAATCTTTACGCAAACACAAAGCGGACACAGTTCATGATACTTTATAGTGTCTTGGACTGTTAGTCTTCGGGAGAAGATCTTGAGGCTGAAATGTCTAAGAAACAAGAAAAGATCGACTAGAATTCTCTATTTTGCAAACAAAAGCTTATGTTAGTTTCATCATGTCAAGCATGCCTTCCAGCAGAGGCTCCAAATTTGCCACTTGCAAGAAGGGAATTGTAACATGGTCTTGCTAAAAGAAAGCTACACATGAACAGATAACACAATGATACAACAGACACAAAGAAATATACACAATTGTAATTCCCCATAGCCACAGGAATGAAACGCACAGAAAGAAAGGGACCTTAGATGATGTTCTTCAGCATTTTTTTCTTGTGATCATCGCGGCCCAGATAACTCGACAGGACGAAGGTTGTCAGTTGAGTCCAAAATCCATTCATTGGCTTGATGACGTGGGACCATCTCCTCTTGTCTTACCACTTCAACCTTTTGCCATTCCTCCCATCTCTCGGCAAGACCATCTCCTTCCAGCATCCTCACCACCTCTGACATTTTTGGTCGGTCCATCGGGGAGCCCTGAGTACATAGCAATGCCACTTGGATGAGAGACTCCACTTCAGCCTCAACATAGTCATTCTGCAGTTCTGGATCAACCAACATTTCCAGCTTCTTCTCTTTGAGCAGTCCTTTCACCTGAAAAAGACACATGGAAGCTGGTTTAATTCCTCCAATAACAAGCCTATACTAGATGCACTTAATGCCTTACATGAAGGAATACTATATCACAAAGGTTGTATATAAGAAGCATTACTTCCATTTTAGTTTCACACAGGTTGTCGTTGTTATATAGTTGATGACTTGTGTATGCATTCCCAATGTGAATCGAGAAAAAATAACAATTCAGAATGCATAACTTCATGGCACAAATGAACATAAACTAGCCTAGGATATGCATAAATTTCCACCAAAGACAGTTAATGGCATACTTTTGATTGACACAAGGGTAAAGGATTCAGTATCTCTTCTAATATGACCAACACATGGACTCAAACATCAAGGACTATGGACCAGTACCCTTCTCTATACTTCTAACCTTCTTGAGAATCAATTGCTAGAGGCTCGATGCAAAACTGAGTCTATATTTCAAGCAAACAAAAACATAAGAAAATAAATGCCCTAAACCTGGTCCAATCCACGATACTAGCAGACTAATATCTGATGAAAATACCTTAAAATTCAGCATAAACATAAGTATACATCATAGATAATCATGCAAACATTATTTGATGCTTACCCAGTCAAGCAGCATAACATCATCATCATTTGCAAGCCGGGCAAGATCAAATGCCCTTTGCCCTGTAATCAGTTCCAAAAGCATGATTCCATAGCCAAAAACATCAGTCTTCTCTGAGGATTTTCCAGTTGACAGGTACTCTGGAGCTATATGTCCTATTGTTCCACGGACTGCAGTTGTTACATGAGTATCTTTGTAGTCCATTAGTTTAGCCAAGCCAAAATCTCCGACAACAGCCTCAAAGTCCTCATCCAACAATATATTTGCAGCTTTAACATCACGATGTATAATTTTAGGATCACAATGATCGTGCAAGTATGACAGCCCTCTTGCAGAACCCAATGCAATCTTTCGACGTGTTGTCCACTCAAGTGGTGGCTCAGATGGTGGGCGCTCTACAAATAAGCATAAAACATCTCCTTAAAATATTGTAAAAATGTAGTTGTCAAGTGACCATGACAAGGCTTCCTTGAACCGATTTTAGGATTATGAGTGATAGCTAAGGCTCAAAAGCAATAAGGGGTAAGCCATAAAAGAATGACAAATACCTCTTAGTCGTGATGCAACACTTCCATTAGCCATATAAGGATACACAAGCAATCGTTCAGTAGGTGTCATACAAAATCCACGAAGCCTAAGTAAGTTCCGATGCACAGCCATGCTGATCATCTCTACTTCAGTTTGAAACTGAAGCTCCCCGCCTGGAGTGCGTTCTTCTTTTAGCCTTTTTACTGCTACAAGTGAGCCATCTGCAAGTCGCCCTTTATAGACTTTTCCAAATCCTCCTCTTCCCAGAATGTTCTTGTTGCTAAAGTTATCAGTTGCTACTTGTAATTCTCGCAGAGAAAATCTTTTAAGCTGGCCCAAATGTACTTCTGGGTCCTCCTCAGCTGCACACAATATCTGGCACATTAAGTACCGTAATGGTATTAACACAGAACAAATCAGGTTCTTAGACACCAACCAGGTACATCAAAGAAATTTTCTTGTGGCTTACGACGACGCCACCATGCAAAAACTATAGCAGGGGCAGCAAAAAGCAAAGCAGCACCTGCAGCAACCCCCCCAGCAATTGCTCCAGTGCTAGAGGCACTACTTCCTGTTGAGTGTCATTTAAATTTTAACAACCTTTAGATTTCATCCACGAGCAAGTTCTTAACCTATATAACCTACTCAATATCAAACACCTATGAAATACAGCATCTAAGAGTGCATAATACGAAAAGAATGTCTTCCCAAGTAGTAGCTTGTCGATGCTACCAGTGTTTCATCCAGACAAATAGGTGGCCTCAATAACATTCATCTCCACACAAGTAAATTATATTCTTAATTAAGTAGCATAAGATCAAACTTGTGTGCTTCCAAGCAACATAATGGCAACATGTTACCAGGTAGCTCTTTTTAGTAGTGAGCTCGATCATATATACTCCATCTTGAAGATTATACGAATGATTGAGATAAGAAAATTTCCAGCAAATCCTTTTTTAGATGGATGGAGAAGAAAAAAAGAGAGGGAAGGGAAATTAAAATTAACTGGAAGCTATTTAGTGAAGCATGAGAATCAAGGACAAGACAAAGTAACACATCAAAGGTCAATGGGAAATAAAAAACTAAACTGAGTTCCAGTGAGCACAAACAACAGGCATAATTACCTACCTTGGGATGACGGTGGTGTTGGAGGAACAAATGGCGGTGGCGGAGATAAGGGAGGAGCACCAGGGCAAGCTTTTGTTGTACCCGGGCCACATAGAAGAGGGTTGTTAGCAAAACTGCATATTATTGCATATAATTAGCAACAAATACAACAGTTTACAAGCCAGAGATGTTTACAATTGCATCAAAATTAGAAAGCACCTGATTGGAGTGAATAGTGAGAAGGAACCAGTTGATGGAACTTCACCCGAAAGGTTGTTATTAGACAAATCCCTGCATGTTTTTTGACAAAACAAAGTGACCATTAGATAGCAGAACCAGAATTATTTTAGAAAGGTGCAGTATATCGTAGGCAAGGAGCAAGCCAACTTACAGTACTTGGAGGGCTGTAATATTAGTTAAAGACTTGGGAATAGGACCCGACAGACTATTATTGTTGAGCCGGCTGCCCTTCAACAGAAATTTCAAAAATAAGAAAAGTAACTTGTAAAAGAGAAATTTTTCCAATAAACTAATCATGATGAAAAAGGCTGAATTCAGCATCAAATATTCACTGCATCGATTATTAAAGTTATGATGCATCAACTTGAAAGCTCTATTTTAAGCATAGGGGTTCAGCTAAATGAATGGATGCATGACGAGCAATGCATGAGATTCTTATAACTAGTTAAATACTTCGCCATCTTAAATTTATTACTCAACAGAGTGGCAGAGATTGAAGAAGATATTGCATATAGTGAGATGGACCCAAGCATGCCCAACCTCATCCATTGTGCCAGGCTGCCAGCAGTTCCCGTGTGTGATTCACCCACACAGCTTGGACCACTGGAATTACCATGCCAGTGAAAACAAGCAGCATAATTTCGTAAATCCTAGCGTTCAACGTCAATAGCTATGAGGAAGATAGTATTCAACACAAAAACCATGCCACTTTTATGAACATATGGCACCCTTAAAATTTTAGAAGACTTCTTGTTTCAGTCTCGGACAAAACAAACAACCGCAAATCCAACATGCAAAACTAGAGATAATCTTAGCAAGACAAATAAGCTAAGCAAAAAGTATTGCTTTTTTTCAAAGAATGTAAAAAACCAAGTAAACAAAGTTCATGAATCAAGCAGAGCTTTAAACTGGGAAAGACAAATCATACAGGAAACGCAGCTTCGTTAGCTTCCCTAATGAATCAGGAATTTCGCCAGTGAAGCTGTTTAGGTATAGATCCAAGCTGACCAAATTCGTCAGGTTTCCAAGGTCACTAGGTACGGTGCCACTGATGTTGTTACTATAAAGTTCCCTGTCATAGGAAGTAAAGGTTAACAATTAATATAATCATCAATTACACAAGTAGATGAACCTGAAATCACTGTTCACCATAACTAATATCGCTCCAATATTCATAGTTCAAAGTTCAAACATTCCTCAAATACAACATAAGACTCCACATATATGTTTAGCAATGGAACTCATTCCCAACAAACCAGTATATAGATAATGAAAACCAAGATTTTGTGCAAAGTATTATGAATAAGTACCCCAAGTTGAGACTTAGTGTACTTTGTCCACAATGTATCAGATATCACTTTACTTCGTAATGGGGCAATAAAAAAAAGAAACAACCAATTGTGCATGTTCTCCTGAAGGACATTGGTTATATGTGTACTAGTACAACCAATTTCATCTTGAGAAAAGGGGCAGAACAAGACAGGTCTGTTCAACCAGGTATCAATATAGAGATTTTGCTAGATGAAACTTAAATTTCCAAGTGGTATCAATGAGATTGACAAAACTATTCTCCTAAAAGAAAACAAACAGTACAAAATTATTGAGTTCATGTTTTTCGTTCCAAATTTTGCAGTATCTTGACTCTAAGCCATGATAAGAAAACTGATTATGAATGCATTGCTGATGTTGGCAGTAACATTGAGGTGGTTCTGGTATCAAGCTTATTTATTGGAGATCTAAAAGTTCCTAGCTATGGATGTTTGATAACATGTCAGGAAAATTTAATGAATCTCAATGGCAACAGGCATGGGGAAAGTGCCACACATCAAACAACAGGAATAACTGTTGGATTATGGAAGCTAAGCATGTTGCCACAACTGAGAAGTATGCTCATCTTCAAAATACAAAGGTTAGATCAAATGCACAAGTCATAGAAGTCGCATCCGACTAACGATTTGTAGATTAGATAGTACACCAGGAGTAGTAAATTAACCAAGTGAGTCTTTGTTGCACAAGTGATATATCAATTAACCAAGTGAGTCTTTGTTGCACAAGTGCATTGTTGCACAAGTGATATATTAGGTAGTATGCCATTTGATGTAATGAAAATTTCTTCCATTTAAAAAAAATTAACCAAATAAGAAAATGGGCAGACACTGCACTGGTTAACAACATCAAATGAAGAATATAATCATGCTATTCATTGTCCTACAAGGTGATCATACTTATACAAGATACAGACACTAGATACATGGAAAAGTAGGACTGATAAGATCAGAAGCATCATTGTTTCTTAGGAAAGAACTATGTTCCAGAAGATATAGAAACAGCTGAAAACACAACGGATATCTATGAGATAATTAAAACTGATTGCTCTTAAGCATGTGACTTTACTTATTAGCGATTGAGATAATAATTCAACCTAGACTTGTTTTTCCTTCTCTAAACCTTCCTAATTTTCACCAACCTCATGAGCTAAAATTGAACTACTCACTAGCTGCCAACCAACCATTAATGTTTTTCCAACAAATCCTGCTCGCTCTTTGCTAAACATCCACGAAAAAAGGAACTATGCACCAGCTTTACTGGATTAACATCAAGGTACAGCTAGATAGAGAACTTCACAATATTTTATATTAAGTCTCTTTAATGAGATTGCTCTGCTCTCTAACAAATCTTTGTTTACGAGAGAAAGATAGAAGAAGAGGAGAAAGATCATGATGTACGTTGCTTGTCAATGAACTTATGTTGGTCAGAACATAAGCATGGCACAAGGCTTTTAATAGAACTTAATCAGGGTTTAGAACATGCAACATGAATATGTGAGAACTGCAAGTCCATGATTATAGGACATAGCGAAAAAACTTCCATTAGGAAATGCTAATGGTTTAGGAGATGCCTTTGAAAATCAAACAAAAGAAAAGTTGTGACGCCTACAACTGGGGTATAAAGGAATAAATGTTCCACAGACATTTTATGATAGTAAATATCTTAAAATAAAAAAATAACCTTAAGATTTTTTACGTCTTCAACTGTAAAAATGCAAAATTACAGTCAAGAACTTAGAAAATCAAGAACAGTTGATTCAGAACTTACAGATATTGCAGATTTTTCAATTGACCAAGCTGGGGGACCAGAGTACCAGAAAGCTGAGCATTTCCAAGATCACTGAAAGAACACAACATGGGCTGTTCATAGAGTCCCACAATGACAAATGTAAAGCACAAAAAGATGGATCCACTTACACTCTAATGACACTATTGTCATTATTACATGTAACATGGAACCATGTACATGGATTGACCAAAGTTGGATCCCAGCTCTGTAGCACATTATTAGGATCATTTAAGTTCGTCTTAAGATTGTGCAAAGCATCACCTGTTGGCACCAGATTGGAGAATGTCAGGACAGAACAATTAGATCAAAACTATAGCCATTTCAAACATTACAAGTGTTAATGAAGCTGTTACAGAAAGGAAGGCTGCAGAAAAGTTACTGCTTGTATTCTAACAAGGCAAGAACTTAGTGCAAATCTCAACAAGTCAACATGGGCCAGATATCAAGCCGGAAAATGTTGTCACAAAATGATATTGCATGGTTAAGCTAATATCATACTAATAGAGATGAAAAATTAATTATGCATGGTCTAAATATAGGAGCACTAATAGAATATGGCCAACATGTTCTAAAACAAACATAATTTCTGAGTTTTCTGGACCTTCTGTCAAAGGATGACCGCATCATATGTAAGATTCACGTCATTATTGCAAATGGCGATTATTTACCGCAACTTTCCACAAATATCAAATCTACTCTGGTTGAAGAGTTTGTGAAAATTGGCTCCATTAATGACTGCAAGAGAATGATCATCAACCATGGGATACAACTAGTTATGTTTCACTGATGTCTCAGTCCAATAGAATCTTGGTGCATCTCAATCAGTCCAACTGTGACCTCAAGCCAGTTGGTCTACTAGGCTAAGAAAACAAGTATATCCCACGTAAAATCAATTGAATGTACAGAATATATTATCACAATTTCTCTGTTTCTAAAAGACAGAAAATGGTCATAACTTGACCAAGAACCACCATTGTTTGATCCTGATTGACACAAATATCACCATTACTTTCCCAAATACTACGAAGAAAGAAGCTTCCCCTCAAAACAACCATCAATCTCTTTCATTTTCCAAAATATCACCATCATCTTTCAAAACCACCATGAAGCTTCCCCTCAAAACAACCATCCATCTCCTTTCAAACTTATTCCATTGACTTGACTGGTAATTGATCCCATAATCAAATAAAAGACAGGACCAGTCACCAATAGTGTCAATTAATTCCACCAATTTAAAACCAAGAAAAAGGAACGCATCCAAACGGACAAAGACCTGACAAGTCTGGAAGCAACTCTACCACTAGTCCTATCTAAATCCAGCAGACCATGCTACAGAAGTAAAGCATCTACCAGATATGCTACTCTCAACAAGACTAACACAAGAATTCACCATCACTTTCCACAGAGAAATCATGAAGATCGCTATCAAGAAAGAAACTTCCTCTAAGAACCACTACCCGACGTCTATCAAACTTGTTTTGTTTGGACGGTGAGAGACTGGGCAATTTAAAACAAGATGAGTATCAATCAGTTGCAATTGCAGAAACCATTGAACTTACTCCGCCAAATCATAACCAAGAAAATAGAGAACCTACATGGACAAAAAGGCTTCCAAATTGGCTATCCAACTAATTATGTCATGCTCCTTTCCATATCCAGCAGATCATGCCACGATAGTGAAGCATCTAGCGGAAAAGGCGAACAAACGACGGCCTTTTCTAGCTCCCAGACCCAAATCAATCAACTACGATCTCGCGCACCACGACAACCGTCAGATTTCGAAAAGCCCCCGGTCCCCGACCGCCCGACACCAGCATTATAACCAGAGGAAAGAGCGAGAGCGCTCCTTACCTTCCATGTTGGCAAGAACCCTAACGAGGGGATTCAGCACCACGACGAACCAAAGGAACCCACGCATCACCACCACCGCCATTCCCCGGGCAAAAGATCCTCGGCTTTGCAGCAACCAACCCTCGAGACCCATTCCGCTCCGGCGAAAGAACCCTAAAGACCAGGACCGCCCAAGAATCCGGGATCCCCCATCATTTCTCGCAAGAAGACAGACAGGAGAACCCTCATCGGCGGACGAGTGCGGAGAAGACGATCGAATTGGGGATCCGAAGGCGCAGAGGAGGGGATCGATGGGAGGGTTATCGGGATCTCCTGCGGTGCGTTGCTTTTGCACTCGCTGTCGAACAAATGTTTTAAGGGAAAAATGCATCAACACCCCTGTCATTTGCGCATTTTTTGAAATGGTCCCTCGAATACAATTTGGAGAATAAAATAGAGAGAAATTGAAGGAAAAATGAGGATAAAGAAGAAAGAGAAATTATCGATTAGGTGAAAGAAGCATTTTTCTTTGATTTGGTCTCAATACTGAATTAATTTTCCTAAAATTAAATGAGGAAAGGAAAGGTAAATCGAGGAGTGAGGGGTCTATCTATAAGAAGTTAAAGTTAAAGGGGTGTCCGTGAATTTTTTGTCTTTCCATTATATGCTTTGGAGCTTTCTGAGAACCGGCGTGAGTGTGCATAGTGGGATTTCCT
>LVTN01000106.1:527976-550891 GCA_001649415.1 Musa itinerans | reverse complement strand
GAACGAAGGAGAGAAATCCCCCCCCTTAAATAGGAGGAGGTGAGCCTCCATTAAAGGAAATATAGTTTTATTTTTGTATTTATTTAATATAAATTATTTTCATTTAATATACTAACAAATATGATATCATCCTATTTGGAATGCTTAATAGTTATTTCCTTAATTCGTATTAACAAACAAGGAAACAAATTAAGATTTCCTTAAATTACATTGACAAGTAAGGAAAGAAAAATCAATTCCTAACTTAAATATTTGATATGATCACATATATATATATATAAATTCCTGGATATGACATTTTCGTCTTGTAGGATTTGTCTTGTTTCTTCTCGTGAACTTTTTGAATCTTCTTGTAAGGAGTGCTATGTCATCATCATCACGAGCTTTCGCTCGAGTAATCTTTTTTACTTGTAAGGGCAATATCACATATATATATAAAAAAATTCCTGGATATGACATTTTCGTCTTGTAGGATTTGTCTTGTTTCTTCTCGTGAACTTTTTGAATCTTCTTGTAAGGAGTGCTATGTCATCATCATCACGAGCTTTCGCTCGAGTAATCTTTTTTACTTGTAAGGGCAATATCCTTCTTTTTCTTTAAAAGATTTTCCTCTTCTTTATCATTTACTTACAAGTCATTTCGTATGTCATTAAAGATCTTATGAGTTCTTTAAGAAGAAAGTTATTCAAGTCTTTAGCTTTTTGTATTGTCGTTACATTTGGATCCTAGCTTTTAGGAAGTGATCCTAAAATTTTACTTACTATTTCAATATTAATATAATTTTTACGAAAAGCTTTTAACCCATTGACAACATCCGTAAAATGGGTATACATGTCACCAATGAATTCGCTTGGCTTCATTTTAGATAATTCATAACTATGAACCAAAAAATTAATTTTAGATTCTTTTACTATATTTATGCCTTCGTGAGTAACTTTGAGTGTGTGCGAAATATCATGTGTGGTGTCATAAGCAGAAACTCGATTAAACTTATTTTTGTCTAAAGCAAAAACTAAAACACTCATAACTTTAGCATTTAAGAAAAATATTTTTTTTCAAAATCATTCTATTTATTCATTGATTTAGAAGGTTTTTTAAAGTTAAACTCGACAACGTTCTATAAATCAAAATCTATAGAAAGGAGAAAAATTAACATTCTAGTTTTTCAATATGTATAGTCCATCCCATTGAACATAGAAGAATGAGTGATGGAATGACCCTCTTGATTGTCTAAAAAAACCATTAGATCTCTCTTGGGTGTTAATCCAACTAAGAGAACTGGGCTTGGATATCAATTGCTAGGATCGTAATGGCACTGAATGGGGGAGAGGGTGAATTAGTGCGGTAGAAAATTTTATCTGATTTTAAAATTTGATCGATAAAATTGTATCGAAAATGTAATTAACAAAAAGTGAAAATAACGGTTGCGAGTATAGTAAATGAGTAAACAATAATAAATCAAAAGCAAGAGAAGGAATATAAACTGATTTATAGTGGTTCAATAACCTGACCTACGTCCACTCTCGATTCCTCTTCCATCGAGGTCACCGACTTTCACTACCGATCTTCTTTCCAATAAGTATAAATCAAATACCCTTGTTACAAGTCTTTTCCTTTTAACAGGCTTAGGAGAGATCTTCCACACTAATTCTTTTACAAGAGACATCACCTCCTACAACTTAGAATCACTTCTAAACTTAAGAAAGAGGAAAAGATTCAAAAGATGCTCAAAGAGAGTTACAACCCTTCACAAATGATACTCCATCAACCAAGCCTCAATGGGGTATTTATAGGCACCAAAAGGCTTCAAAATAGAGCCAAAATTTTTAAATCCCAAAAAATTTTGGGGTATAGGCGATACTACTATTAACACCTTGTAGTACTACTACTGTAACTTTTGATATTGCAATTTTAGACTTTCGGACAGTACCACCATCATAAATTTTGAATTTTGAATTTTGAATGGTACCACTGCCACCCTTGGCGGTACCACCACTGGCAGCGCTGACAAACACTGTTTGTTCTTGTCGGCTGACTCAAGCAATACCACCGCTTGGACCTGATGGTACTACCACCCAAGCCTACTTAAGGCCACTATTTTGGCCTTCTAATGGGCCTAATTTGGCTTCGGTCTAAGCCTATTAGCTTTCTAGACAAGTTGGCATAGTTTTGATCCGATACCAACATAATTTGACCTAAAACCCCGATCAAGACTTTAACAATTCAACCACATATCCGACACGGTTATGAAATTTTCAGCATACTATACGCCATTCGACATATCGTACGATCTTTTGACACTTTGTCCGAACCTTCGACGTATCATTCTTTCCTTCGGCATACTGCTCGATCTATTAGTATGTCGACTTTCCCACGACACCCGATCTTTTAATACAATACCCGATCTTTCTGACATGATGCCTAAACTTATAGCACGTAGTCTATTCTTCAATATGTCGACCAATCCTTCGACTCGATGTCCAATTTTCGACATAATACTTTTCTCAACACAATGTCTTATTCTCTTGCTTCGACAATTTGCCCTTGATGGTTCGAGTTTTTGATCAATATATTTCTTACGCTACTTATCTCAAAAGCATATTAGTTCATAAACTTATCAATTGATTTCATCATCAAAATATAGGATTTAACAACACTTGATCTCGATTATGATAAAAAAATCTCAAATTTTAATAATTAATTACTATATTTTTTTAAGAAAAAAATAATATTAATTATCTTAAAATCATATCATAATAATTCTGTAAAAAATTAGATTAGTTTAGTGGAAGTTGATCAAGTTACACTCGAAATTAAACTAAATTATCCTCCATCACAAAACTCATTCAAAAAATCTTTAATTTCAATAATTAATTATCATAAAATTTTATAAAAATAAAAAAGTGATATTAATCCTCTTAGAATAATGTATGAGTTAGTTTAGTAGAAGTTAAAAAAGTTACACTCTAAATTTAACCAAGTTACACTCCATTATGGGATATATACAAAAAAAAAATTAATTTTAATACTTAATTATCATAAAATTTTTCAAGATAGAAAAAATTATATTGGAACCATGTTATTGTAGTTTGAGAAAAGTTTGGGTTAGTTCAGTGAAAGTTAATTATAATCTAAACTGAACTAAAATATACTCGACCACAATATCGATTAAAAAATCTTAAATTTTGATAATTAATTATTATAAATGTATAAAAATAATAAAAATAATATTAGTCATCTAAGAATCATATCCTAATTGTTCTATGAAGGTTTGGGTGAATCATATCCTAATTGTTCTATGAAGGTTTGGGTTGGTTTAGTAAAAGTTGACCTAGTTATACTTGAAATTAAACTAAACTAGACCTGATCACAAAACTTATCCAAAAATTCCTCAATTTCAATCAAGTTTGGTTCATAAGCTTTTTTTTATCATTTATTAAAAAAATGCCCCTAGAAAAAAAAACGAATAGGGGGATGTCATCCGGTAAAAAATCAATAATGGAAGGTTTTCTCAATAAAACATCCATATTTAATCTGATAATAAAACTTTTTTCTTCCAAGCCCTCTCCCTGTGACTATATCTATCTACTTTACCACAACAATCTGAAGGTGTTATAAAAGGAGACATCTATCTGTGACTTAGCTTAACTGTTTTAACGGAAGGAAATTTACAAGATGGAAACTGTGCCATTTAGCAAATTCCAGAAAATAAGCAGCAGCAAGACAGACTGCGGGATTGTGAAAGGCTTTTAGACGAGAATCTTATTGCATATTTACAAATACTTCTTTGATCACAGATTCCCTAATTCAATATCATTCTATTTTTACAGTAAATCTAGCTTTACATAATTGAATGGAATTTGCATTGACAGGGTGGTTGTGCCCTTCCAAATTCATTCGATCTCTTCCATATACACGATTGTGCTGCACAGGGCACCAGAGATGGATCATGAAAATTTTTCGATATCACAGTCATCTATCTGCGACTTCCTTCCCAAGCCAAATACTGATCTATTACCAAGACTTCAATTATGCTGTCCTAATTGATCCGATAGGACTAGAGACTTGGAATGGCTCGTGTCTGCATTCCATGAGTGCTCACTACCATTTGAAGCTCTTTCCATGCTACAAAGATCTGGAATTCTGGTTGCAAACAAAGGAGGCTTGTGGAGAGCTGTGAAGGCCTTGCTTCCTTCACCACCAGTAGCTAAGCATATTGTGTCACCCCGACCGTGCCATACGCCATTCTGGACATTGTTCATTTCCAACGTCCGCGATTCCTGATCATTCCAATGAAACAGAGAATTTTATCAGAAAACCTTAGAGAAAATCTTCCAATAGTCTAATATCGACGGGAACTCTTAGTAGGATCTTATAATGACGACCTGGCACAATGTGCAACAAGGGCAAATGAGATGATTAATACAATCTAGGAGACTGTGACTTCCCTGCCAACAAAGAAACCAATGTTAGAACAATCCAGGAATATGAGCATCCAAAATTTATATATGCTAAACAAATGGGCCATTAATATAGCAATGAGAAGTACAACTGGTTATGATAAATGAAATATAGCAATAGAAAATAGACGATAATGATAAATAGAAAAGAGATGCTTACTCTTATATTAAACTGCTTCTTTAATCTAGTACGAAAATGACCCAAATACAACCCGGATGAGATGGTAGAAGCAATTGCCATGTACAAGAAGCAATGCCGGTTCGTAATACCAAAGGCAATGAAACTGAACAAGGCAGCAACTATAAAGATAGAATGCGCTGTTGCCTGTACCAAAAGAAAGCCATTCTCAAATCAGAACGGCAATAGGTGAAAGAAATCTAAGAATCAACACAACACCGTAAGCAAAAAAAAAAATTGTAGTACTTTGAACTAACTATGATGAATAATTCTACTCCATATGATTTGAGTATGGAAGAAGAAAACAAACTCTATATGTTCCTAATAGAATTATAAACATCCGTGAGCACACATAAGTATGCCTGTGAAGATACACAACAATTGTTTCCCTAACAAAACAAAAGCACTCAGGTAAATTTTGATGGCATAGGTTCAAAAGTTTTTGCTCAGGAACACCTCTGTAGGTTCAATAAGAAAAACTATTTAATTCCCTAGCAGGATTAACTTCGAAATCTGCAGGATCATTACCCTCACTAAACACACGACTGGTTACAGTTTTATTGCCAAAATTTAATCAAACAATATATTACAGCTTAAAAACACAAAAACAACACTATTTCATCTCTAGTGATACACATGAAACAAAAATGATTTTTTTGGTGCAGATGATACAGAACATGAAGCAAAGCAAGAAGGAAGCCTCACCTGAAGAAAGCAAGACCCTAGGTTGGCCCTTCGCATGTTCATCCCAAATCTATAGCATGGGCAACTGCAGAACAAATTGGGGTTCAGCACATCGTAATGAACCACCATAATGTTAAAATCCGTATCGATGGCACATTATATTACCATGCTTTTCATGGGACTAATGCATAGTGATACAATCATAAACAGAGAAAAGGGGGGACAGAGTAGCATACTGCAAATTTCCAATAGAAATAAGAACCAATATCATACAGAATATGAAACAACGAATTCAACGGTTTACTACGAATCATAAGCAACCAAAGAAAGCATAAATTACTAATTTTTCCTTATCTTAAACTACAATTTAAAATTCCTATCAAAAGACCTCTCTTTGCAACGAACGAACGAACATGTCTTTCAAGAAAGGAACACAAGGCACGATTGAAGAAGACGAGCTCACCATGCGGCTTCAATGGCGATGCGCCGGTCATCGAAGCAATCCGTGACGTCGCCCTCCCACATCCGCTGCACGCCACCGAACTCCATCCCCTCGTCTTCGTCCCCCTCCTCCGCCACCGCCTCTTTCCGGCGGCTCCTTCCCACGGACATCCCCTGCGTCTGGAGCGCCACGGTGGCGCACAGCATGTCGAAGTCCAGCACCACAGACACCTCTCCACCCACGGCCTCCTCCTCCTCCTCCTGCGTCCCCGCCGCCGGTACCTTCTTCACCTCCGCCACCGGCATCGCCCCCAAGGAACCCATATATTTCTCTTCTCCCTATGGATCCAATGATAAAGGAAGCGGCTTCCTAGCGACCTTATATCCTACCCTTCTCCTCCTCCGCCACGCAACTCTACTGCCTCTCCCCCTTCGTCCAAGGAGCAAAAGCAACCACCATTGGAGGCACCAAACGGAGACACTATTATTATATTTCTTCGGTTGATTGAACGGTTTCATTTGAAACGAATCCAATTGGCAGATTCTGATCTTCTATTCACATATCTGTCAGTAGAAAAATTGGATATTGAAAAATGGATAAGTGGGAAACTTTTTTGGAAAATACATTCCATTTTTAATAAACTCATGCCATATTTAGTAGTGGTATATATGGTATTAGATTTCATGGTTATACCTTTTTTTAAATTTTTGTGAAATGGATATATATATATACATATATGTATATATGTATGTATATGTATATATATATATGTATATATATATATATATATATATATATATTTCTAATATCTTATGATTTACATATAAGATTAAAAAAATAATATCAAAGCAGTCATTTATCCTTTTTGACATTTATTATCATCTATTTTGATTATCCAAAATATTAAAGATTTAGTGTCAATATCGGTTCTTATAAGAGCCACAAGTTTGATGTTGAAAAATTATCAGATTCGAGTTTTAGTTGGTGTCAAAAAGTTAAAATTGATAGTTATATTGAATAAATCTTCTTTTAAAATTATATATTTGATATCTTTAACTATCGAGAGCAAGTGAAACTTAATTTGTGTAAGGGATTAAATAGAAATAAATAAAAACTAATCAAGTATTATTCGAGAGTCAACTGAATTGTCAAGTGCTATGGTTAATGGTGTCATGTCAACTATCCAAGGTTCTCTGGTTGATCGGACATTCAAATTGATGCTAAGTAATGACATGATGTTAAGATATTCTTGTGTCTTTTTTTCATAGTAGAACTGTGGCTTAATATATCCCATCCCAAGGATATTAGATAAGAACATCTAGATAATAAAAGGTTTAAGTTAAATTAGAAAGAATATTGTGATCACAGTATTCATAGATAGATTAGATTTATTATTAGAGATATATTATTATGATTATTATTATTTTTATTACAAGTAGATATTGAATTTGGTATAATTATTATAATCGTGAAAGGAATTACTCACGTAACAAAGAGATTCAAAAGTTACGTGTTGAAATTAATACATTGGCTAAGCATACTCCCCTTCATAGGATTCTTAACCCCATTAGAAATATTATATATATTTTCAAAAAAAAATTAATTTTTTTTCAGAGTTATCAAACGTAATAGGGTTTGGGTTGGCAATCCTTTAGCTGAGTTGTATCTCTTGTTTCGGTATGATGCAGAGAGAGAGGGAGATTCTTCAATTTTCTTTTGTTAATCTGATTAGATATTTAATACACTTAAATTTGGGCGGATATTGCGGAACCGCAACAAAGCCAAAACATTCTACTGGTGGAAGCATATAATTCAGGGGTGAAACGGTAATTCGAGGCTCCTCTGCATGGCCATTATCATATGCAGTATATTGGCTTACTAATGTGTTTCCGCGTGAGACAGGAGGGAAATTAGGGGCCGTCGGCGTTTAGTTGTCGGCGTGGCGCGTAAATTGCGTGTGCGGCCCACATCGTCCCCAACCACTGTAGCATTTATTTGGTTCACTTATCCGATGCCTCGTGTACATCTTATCGGCAATCTCACGCACTCGACGACACCGAGAGGCGGCCGAATTAAGAGGCGAAGATCCGCTCCATCGTGGCTTCCATCTGTAAATGTACTATGCATACATCCTACTGTCAATTCGCCAACACATCTGATCTCCGCCGTTGTACTGTAATGAGATAGAAGCAATTTTGTATGAGATCCCAACCTCTCTTTTGGTGGTTCATATCCGTATCTTTACGTCATCGACAGCTGTGATCGGTGGTGCCACGCGAATTAGATATACCGGTCCACGATGATGAGCGCAACGAATGGTTGCAGGGGTGCCAGCATCGGCGTGTGACGATTACAGTTGGATATAATATACGTGTCCGTCGAGATATCTGAGTTATTTAATGTAACTGATAGATCTCGCAAATGAAGATAATTTCTTTGTGTAATTATTGAGATATGTTACATCAAACGTACAATCCTCATGTGCAAGTATACAAACTCGATAACTAAGATAATCTAAATGACATACAGAAATTTCAAATCTTCACGCACCAGAACTGTTTGAGGTAGTGCTTTTGGCCTGGGAGCTATTGGATGTGGCACGCCTGGTCTGGGTGTCGAAGAAGAAATTGATGTTGTGATCCGGCGTTTCGTCTGCAAGAAGTTGAAGTGATCTTGGAATAGGAGGCACGTTAACTTCCAGTAATCCCTCCAGAACTTGAACGACCTGCCCCATCGTTGGCCTGGATATCTCGTCATTCTGAATGCACCAACAAGCAACTCTGCAAGCTCTTTCAACCTCCTCCGACTCGGCTTCGCCCCCCAACCCGTAATCTAGCAAGCTTTCAACTTCCCCGTCGACAAGTTTTCCGGCCACCAATGCAGGGAAGAAACCATGCCTTCCTTCCTCTGGTCCCGTCAAGTTCCTCCTGCCTGATATAATTTCTAACAGCATCATGCCATAGCTATAAACGTCTGCTTTGGCCGTGATCGCTACTCCGGCAATCCATTCGGGCGCAAGATAGCCTCTCGTTCCTCTCATCGTAGTCAGAACTCGGCTGAAGTCTCGTCCCACAAGCTTCGCCAGACCGAAGTCGGCCACTTTGGGGACGAACGATTCGTCCAACAATATGTTCTCTGGCTTTATGTCACAATGTATGATGCAGTCTCTGCATTGCTCGTGGAGGTAAGCTAATCCTCTCGCGGTTCCGACGGCAATTTGGTATCTTGTCTTCCAATCCAAAGCCGTCGAAGTGGTCTCGAAGAGCAGAGTGTCTAAGGAGCCTTTTGGCATGAACTCGTAAACCAGCAGCTTCTTGTCTCCTTCGGAGCAAAAACCAAGGAGACGAACCAGGTTTACATGCTGGATTGTGCCGATGGTGCTCACCTCCATTCGGAACTGCTTCTCTCCCTGTCGAAGGCCTTCGAGCTTCTTCACGGCGATGACGGTCGAGTCAGGTAGCCACCCTTTAAACACCGACCCGAAACCTCCTTCACCAATCTTGTGTGAGAAGTTCTTCGTGGCATGCTGCAGCTCACCGTACCTAAAGGGCACCAGCGCACCCCCCACGGCCTTTGATACGCGGGTCATTCGTCTGCTTCGGCGCCTCCATGTTATGAACCATACGATGGCCACACAAGCTAAGACGGCCACCGTGACGCCAACAGCGATCCAGGTTATGGTTCCTTTACTGCTGCTGGAACTCGGCAACTCTGACGCAGCCAAACGAAGGTAAAGGATGCTTGCATCTGACCCGTTGTATTGTTCTTGCAGATGCATCAAATCCCCGTACCACACGAAGCAGCCACTGCTATTGTAGGAATAAGCAGTGCAAGAACAGTCGCTCAAGCAACCCACCTCACAAGCTTCTTCAATCCCGACGCCGGACAGATTCTGCGAGTTCACAGGTAACCTCATGTTTGTCATCTTAAGGAACTTATCTTTCTCTGAATTGGGTGAGCTGCTTTGACATGCCAGTGGAGTGTCCCTCACACACCCCCCGCTTTGATCACCCAAATTCCAATCGCTTTGAGACTTGGGACTGAAGCCTGTGGCGCAGTTGCAGAAAGGCGTGATGATCTCATTGCAGCGGCCGAAAGCTCCACATAGAGCATACACCTCGCATTGCTGTCTCGGCTGAGACCAGAAGTATAGCCACGATTGTGTACTGAACAACCATGTAGACTGCTTGATCTGGCCGGATACATCCATGACAAATCTGGTTATGATTTTGTCATCATTGACGGTGTATGTGAAGTAGTTCTCCTTTTCATCGGAGACATATTGGAAGTCATAAATATAGTTCGATGTCATCTCGGGAACATTGCTAAAGATGTTATCCTTCCAAATCCCACTTGTCCAGTACCTTGTGGTCATGTTCCATAACGTGAAGTACTGGCTGGTTCCATTTGGATCTAGCTCGAGTGAGAAAATTCCTGGAGCAGGGTCAGCAGAGTTCTTCCAGCCCGTGAGGTGTTGGGTTTGGTTGGTCACCTTGTTCAACCCAAGTTTGCCTCCAGGCAACCAAGTGTCTGTGGGGTGATCAAAGCTCTGCCAGAAGACGTGGGATTCATTGGACGCATCTCTCAGCTGGAGATTACCAGAATCAAGGATCACAGCAACGGTGGAGTTGGAGGATACGCTGGTATTAGTGGTCCATATGATGGCTTCGGACTGGTCGAGGAGGACCAGGTTGCCATCATCGGAGATTCTGAGCTCTGACATGCTTGGGTCTGCAACTGGGTTTTCTCTGTTGGCTACCCAAACCCGGGTGACATTGGAGATGCTGTACCAGATGCCGACATAATAGTTACCGGAGGAGTTACCTGGCTTGAAGAAGCCCAGCACAAAGGTGCCACTTGCGGATGTGATGGTTTGGCTCCCCGATAGAGAATTGTTGGCAGAGATGGTGGCAGCCGCAGAGGAGAGAGGGGCATGGTGGAGTGCAAAGAAGGGGAGGAGGAGGAGGAGGAGAAGAGATAGGGGAAGGGGAGAGAGGCACGCAGCTCTTAAAAGAGCCATGAAGCTTTGGAATGAACAGGATGAGAAAGAAAGATGTGGGAGGTGGAGGATCCTTGTGATATCAGCTCACAAGAACACCATCTCGAAAGCTCATAAACCAATTCTCTGATGGAAAACCAGCATGCATGTTAATAGAAAAATAATGATCGAAATGAATATGAGATTGGAAGAACCTAAGATTTTTGGTATTGAAGGTGGAATTGGTCTAAATTCCAATGTGTGCGAAGACTTTCTCCGGATTGAATAAGGAAAACCCATCGAAGGAGACGATAGTTTAACCGCATTGACTTTTTGGTTGCAACGATGAGATCTAGAAGACGAAGTGGGTGGATCTCGTCGTCTCATGTTGCGTGCGTTGGATTCCCAGGAACATAGTAGCAGATGATCAAATTGAATAGAAGAAGCTGTGAGCTTCACGTAACGCTTTCCCCAGTGTGAATTCTATGACGCCGAATGCGTTGGACTGACACGTTCTGTGGTGAATGTGTCAGCCGCGTAAGATCGAGTGATGTGGCCAAATTTAGCAATCAGAGTATCTGGTCCAATACACACAGCTAATCTAATCAGACATCAACCTTAGCATCGTTATATCTATACCATGACTACCGTCTTAAGTCGAGACATGTCGAGTTAGTCTCACTCACGATCACGATGTGTGAATCAGTCCAATTTGATTTTAACTATTTATATAAAAAATTAAATAAAATTAAGAAGTTGTTGAATGCTCAGATCAAATATGAGAATTTTAAATAAAATAATAATTTATTTCAATTACTATATTTTGATAGGCTTTTATAATTAGCTTAATAAAAAAAATTTATCAAGATATTTCTTCAAAATTTTGTACTTAGCCTATGCGTATGTGACTTTATGAGTCTCCGGTGTATATATTTGTCCCGACTCGAATTTATAAAAAAAATAATAAATCAGTAATTTATTATTTATAATATTTTTTTTTCATTGATCTTTGAATTCAAATCATTATTTTTACAATAGTAAATATTCTATTAATTAAAAAAAGGACCACATCTTCGGTTACAAATTTTTTCCATCCAAACTTCAAATCTATTATAAAATAGTAGATTATGCTAAAAATAAATATAAGATAAAAACATATCAGCAATTACACATGCTACTAGGAACCTCAAAATAATCATTAAAATAATCTTTAATATTCATGAAATAAAAATAAATATCAATAATTCAATAAGAAATGATAATATATTGATTCATCATAAAACTTATGCATCAGAAAAATGATGATAATTTCTTATATAATAAACAAAATTATACATCAGCTACAAGCAACACACACATAACAACAAAATAACAAATGCATACATCACACCCGATGGTGTACTCTCCCAACAGTGGATGAGGAGGCATACTCCACATGATACATTCCTCCCAACAGCGAATGGAGATAATCTATATTGCACTCCCAATAGTGTATGGAGTGGTATCCAACCCACCTAAGTCTTGGATAGGTCGCATGCGTTGCACATGTCTATTCTAAGTAGGTTAAGTACAACGAGCTAAATAGAGGAGCGACGATGTGTCTAATGCCAATCGCATAACCGAGCAAGCTTAATTTCATGGACTAGGTTAAGTCTCACTTATAAGTTGAGCTGAGCCTTACCATTGAACTAGGCCATGCTTATCTCACGAGTTAGTCGTACCTAAACATATGAATTGGGGTCGTATATTACCACATGGACTAAATCATACTTAGTCGCATGAGTTGGCCCATGCCTGACCACATGGTTGGGTTGTACCTTACCATATGAGCTGAGTCATACATGGCCATATGGATTGGATCATACATAGCCACATGGGTTAGGTCGTACCTTGTCACAAGGGTTGGGTCGTACCTTATCACATGGGTTGGCTTTTACCAGGCCGCATAAGCTGGGTCATGCCTAGTCACATGAGCTAAGTTGTACATTGCCACATGGGCTAGATTGTACATAACCACATGAGTTGAATCGATCCGGTCTGATAGATTAACTTGACTTAAGTCAGATCCCAATTAGACTCCTTGTATCAATTAGATTTCAATATTTAAAATTATTAAAGAGCGACTCAAATCCATTAATAAAAACTTTAACGATGAGAAATGATGGAGGAGTAGTCTCCTTTATATAAGAGAAGATGAGATCTCCCGAAGGTAAATAATAATTTAATTCTTATTTTTAATTTATTTTTATTTTTCTTTCACACGCAAAGAGAGAAATATAATATTTATTTCTTATAGTTCACATAAAAATGGAATGTAAACTATTTACTTCCTAAAAATCAAATCACTCATTAGAAAATAAATTAATTAATAATTTAATTAATAATTTAATTAATTAATAGAATTACTAACTTATCCAAATGATTAAGGAAATCAAATTTAATCATTTCCTACACAAGTTAATAATAAAGCAATACAAAATTATCGGTGATTACAATATCAAATTTTAATTAGGATGAATATTTTCTTATCACTAAAATAACTCACGCGGTTTCATTATTAGGATGACAATAAAGCTATATTTGTATAGAATTTGGCATCAAAATATTTGAGCTATCGTTTTCTTGCTATACGCCCACTTTTTTTTGCAAGCTACACATGGTCCATGTGGACGAACCACATATGCCAAATTAATTCTAGTACCGAGAAGATGTGAATATTCATTTATAGATAAAAATAAAGTAGTATTATGATAAATGAAAGAGTCATGGAGCATTTAAAATATTATATGTAACTTGTTCATTTAAATTTATGAGAAACGATATCTCATATATTCCGAGTTCCAATTATTTAGAAGATTTGTGAAATTGTAATTAGTACGTTTAAATATAAATATAGTCTTTTGTTTCATTCAGGGACAAAAACAAAGGTAAGAGAAAGGTGTGAACTTTATGTGGTTTCTTATCAACAACTGATCATTTGTTTACTGCTAGGCATCAACATGAGAAAATTCTAATGAAGCTGAGAGTAGGAATTCTCTTACAATCCAAGTGAATTATAATAATTTATATGTCACGAAAGAACGGTGAAAATACACTAATTTAATGGTTAAATTTTACTAAGCATTGACTTTTAAGTACGTTCTAAACATGATTAAAGTTTCAATCATTTTGATGAGATCGTGGTTGAATATTCAAACACAAATGGATCTTAATTGGGTGATCTAACAAATGCTCGACATCTAACAGATAAATATTTAAATTAATTTATAAAAATATGATGAATAAATTAGTATTAATTTTGATTTAAAATTTTAAATCAATAATTAAAACTTAAGAAGATTAAAGAGTCAATTATTTCATCCGATCGAGTTGAAAGAGTTACATACATGAGTAACTCTACCAGTCACCATTGAATTGGACCTCACTTTTTATAATAAACTAAGAGAACAATTATCTCAAAAGCTAATAGGAAACTAACATAGGTAACAAGAAAACGCTACAGTGTCATGAATCCTTAATCCTACTTTTAGGATTGCCGAATCGAGTCGAATCATGATTGAAGCTATGATCAAGTCTTGTGATGACTCTCAAATTCCAAAGTTTACTGATGCTTTCGTATTATTTCTTGGAAACAGGAGGATCTCAGAGTGCAGTTGGCACCGAGTCATTTATTTGGATCAAATATGCCTAATGCAATCGAGTATCACATATAGGTAATTAAGCCCGATAATTAAGTTATATGTGAGACGAACAAATCAAGCCGAACAAAATTACATTGGTTCTAAAGTGATTAGTTATTTTTTAGTACAATGGTTCACGTCAAGACCGAACCAAAACGTAAGAACTTCGAACCTAAATCAAGTTCTTTTGTTGTTTGACTCGCGTCCATTGTAATTAATGATTATAAAGTGATAAATTAAATTAAACTTGACCTGTTACAATTCAACTTTAATAGGCTAATTGACTCGTTAATTTCATTTGACCTAAATCATTAGTTAAAAATTTTGAAGTATGACTCTAAGTCTTTTGACCCATTGATAGATAGTATTTTCTTACTTACATAGTTAAAATTCTGATACTAAATATCATGATCCAAATTTGGTAGGCTAATTAACCTATCAACTTTGTTTGTTCTAAGCCACTGATCAAAATGTTTAAGATAAAATTAATAATAATATATTTATTAGACTACTAATTATATATTATCTCATATAATTAGTTACATTTAGATTTTTATACTTTTAGAAATTACATTAGAATCCATATATTTATGAAAGTGAAACATTACGATCCCTATAGGGTTAAAAAAATAATTTTATAAGATTAAAAATAAGAATATAGAAGGATTTTGCTGAAACAATCGATTTTACTTTCTTTTAAATATATTATTTTCTTTCAAGGGTTAATATGTAATTAGCTCATTTATAAGTCAATTTTAGTTTTGTTCATTTTCCATGTCGATCTAATCGGAGTGTCATAAATGTAATAAGTGAATTTATTTATTTTTTCATTTAGTATATTATTTATTATTATTATTATAAACTTGATTTAATTTTTTTTTAATGCATACCCAACTTTATATGACTCTTAAAAAAGTCTAAAATTTAGTTCTATTCCGATAAAAACCAGTTTACATCAACCGTTGGATTTCTCGTTAAAGAATCTTAAACTTAGCGGACTGACTAACTGTTGGTTCTTTGGGCCCAACAATGACAAAAATAGGCTTCAAATATTTGGGCTGTTCTAATGTTTTAGGTGACAGATCTTTTATATTTCCATCATTAATCTCAATCATATTGACCATTTTTGGGTCTACAACTTAAATCATTACATACGTAGCAACACATTTCAAGTTCAACGAGGATATTCCCAATCGATCATTAATGCATATATTAACAAAAAAAATTCGTTCATAAACTCAAAACTTGCTATAAAAATGAAAAATATATTCAACCGTAAATCAAATTTGGAATCCATGAACTCAAAGGGAGTTCAAATCAATCGACGAATCCCATCCATCGGAGAAACCGTGAAGTAATTAAATCCACAGCAAGATTCCAAATGCTTATAATAATCAATTCAAACATTCTCTCATCAAAAACCATGATTAATCAAACAGCATCTCCCCCATCGCCCACTGTCTCGAGCGCAGTGAGCGGAGGTGCCAAAGTCCACCAACCGGCGTCGCATTGACACCGAGGAGATGCAGAGCGGAGATGAAGACGATTCCAATCTTAGACAACACGTACAGAGAAACCATAAACTAAGGAAGAAGACGAAGGTGAAGAAGAACAATAAATGCTGCCTCCGTTGCTTGATTCGGAGGTGAGTATGGGTGTGGAGGTGGCGGGAGACACGAGGACGATGTTGCTGTGCTCGTCACGTCATCTCTGCGTTTCCGAATCTCCACGCGAGCTGTGCCCATAACTCGGTTAACCTCTTCCCTCATCAGACCCCATGTCGCGTCTTTTGCTCCCCTTCCAAGCGACGCTGTCTTAATCGTTGTTTATATGACACAGATGCTGCTGCTCGCATTTCCATTCATCGACTACATCACACCGATATGTTCTACCTCTGTTTTTTTGGCATTCCAATCATCTATAATAAATTTGAATACCTATCTATAGAACGGTTTGCGTAAGAACTCAATTGGCTTCTGGTTGTCGTGCTCTTAGAACACAAGTGCATGTCAAGCAATCTCCACTTTGTTTTCGTGTTCTTCGATCGCCATGCTTCGTTCGATGTGGTCATCGTCTGTTCTCTTTCTTTGATACGTATCGCTTTGGATTCGAATGACCACACATAGAAACCTTCTTGCTTGTGTGGCCATGTCGATAACTGGATTCAAAGAACATGGTTCTCATGCATTCTCCATCACTGCTCCGCACGAGCATAAAAGAATCGAGCAGATCTCACTTCAATGCAACCAAATTCTATTTCTTTAGAAGCTGGGCAGAGAGGTTTCAACTACTGGTCTATAAACTATGAGGTGAGTCAAACCAAACAGTGAGTTCAACCCAAATCACAGATCAAAAGGAGAAGCAACGTCAGAGGTGTCTGACCATGTTGTTGTTATCCTAATCATGGGGTCCCTGTGGACCAAAGAATTAAAATACGGTATGGGTAGCGTGTACCGAATGATTCCTCCGCTTTTAGGTTTCGAAAGGTCAGATGTTGAGTGCAGGGTGGGAACGATGTCCACACTTCATTAGTTTTCTTACCAATTAGGTACATTGGTTTCTTGTCCTGTTCTTGATGGAATCAGTAATGGATCCTCGTGTTGCCATCTCTTTTCTGAAGTCCCTTTCTTTGGTTATCCTCCATTCTCTTTTTTCTTTTCTGTCCTGTAAATGAAGTGTTCTTCGTGAAAATTGAAGCTTTTTTATGATGAAAAATCTTATGCCTGGAGAATAAAATGTCGCATGAGATGATTTGATGAAAACACTTCTGTTATTTGAATTTTGTATCGTATAAGAACAGAACAATAAAAAGTAATTATGTCATAAACTAAGAGGAAAGTGAAATTTTATTAGTTGGGTTTCTCACTCAAAAGAAAAAGGGAGAGAGAGAACGAACAGAGCACGATTAATACAGAGTGTGTTTTCACTTTCAAGCTCCGAGTCGGCTACAAAATCCCACTTCTTCCAGCAGAACATCAAACATTGCGTGTGAGAGGGTTAATTCGGTGTCATTTTGAATGTTCTCTCATTGCAGGTAGATCATCTATCGTCGCCCTGATATGATTTGGATTCACAGAGGATCCATGGAGGAAAACAGAGGTGAACGCATCAAGGCTTATTATATACGAACAGAATGGCATGAGCAGTATGTTTGTCTTGATTATTCATATGGTTTTTGGAGTAAATGCATGGACATTAGATGAGTCTTTTGTTGCTTCTGCGGAGAGCTACTCGCAATGAGAGAGCATCCGAAGAAGCTTCTCCGGAGGAAGAATAAAACTTGGCCTGTCTCGTAGTCACACGCCCAATGTCTGCTTCCATTTGCCCTCACTCTACTGTACAATGGCGTGCACATCTCTCCACCCTAAATGCAGTGACAGTGCTGCGTGTTGGGTGTCCCACAACCTCAGAGCGTCCTCTGCCGCGTTCCTCGCCTGGGGCACCGTGAGATGATACCTCCTTTGGGCATTAATGGCTTCACCATTAATGTCGTGTGTCATGTCGAATACAATAACATGGGCCTCAGAGGAGGTGTTATGGCTGCTGCAAAAGGAAAAGTCAAGACTTCAAGACTTGTTATGCATATATTCTTTGTATCCGAAGTGGATTACAAAGTGAAGATGGTATTATAATCATATGTATGTCAGCCTCCTTTATAATTTTCACTGATTGATTCTCCATCATTCGAGGGGGAAGAAGTACTATTGCTTGTTATTTGCATATGAGAAGCATCATGCAGTGTTTTTATTATTATGTCCCGTTCATAAGCTGTTCCAGGCAGTGCAAGCAGACACGGATGACAGACAAGCCTTCCCATGAGGCTTCATAAAAGGTGCAAGTACTATGGAGAACAATGATTAAAGAGGAGGAGGAGAACAGGGCATTAGCTGCACAAATAGACATCTCAATGCTCAAAAACACATCAATCCAACCGCCTCTCATTTTCATCTGCTAAAGCTACTGTTCTCCATCAGCTTTACGGGAAGGAACAAAAGCAAAATCTCAGATTCTGGTGAGACCCACTCGTCAGTAATAATATGTACAAAAAGTATGTGGGATCGATCAATCCGTGTGAGATCATGAGCACAGTCTGGGCAGCGATCTGGCATTGTTTGGACTCACCGTTCTGTTCTTCTTCGTGGCCCTTGCCATTTGTGCTTGCATCTTCCTGCAGATCCTTTCCAGTTCCATCACCTTCCACTGCATTCCTTGCAGCTGGGACTTGAGCTTCTCGTTCTCCGTCGACAAGTCCACCTTCTTCGCGTAAAGAATGATCTGCTCATCATCACTGAATCTATTCTCCTTGCTCGGATTTGCCTTAGGCAGAGCACCGCTGTGCTTCTTCAATTGGTTGACCTCCTTGAGCAGGCTCCTGAGCTTCGATTGCTGGGAAATGAGAGCTCGGATGGCTGTTCTCGAGGGGAACTTCCTGTTGCTCGCAAGGTGTTTGCAGGATTCTGACGACAGCTTCTCGTAGTTTATTGCACAAAATATCTTCATCTTCTCCTCGCCCGATAATTGAGTATGAACCTGAGAATTCCATGAGCACAGCAGTGAAGAATCAGCTAAAACAAATCATTCAACTGGAAACTTTAAAGGTTTTGCCTCATGAATTATTCCAAGGATACCTCGAGATACATGTCGATGGCACCGTAAATCGCATCATGGGAGTCTCTTGCTTCGTCGGGCAGAGCTGTGGCCAGTGCCACGAACTTTAAAGGCTTCAAAGATGAATCTGGGGCGACTTCCGCCAAGTACGAGTCCATCAAGCTCCCTGCCTGCTTCAACTGGGTTATGGATTTACGACCCTCGATTCTGAGGAAGGACTTCAAGAACCTTAAGATTAGATTCACATCATAGAGGCTCTTCGTCCCTGATGGAGCTGGAACCAGTAAATTATCTAACGTCGCTTGATCGAACTTGTTTCCTATCATACTCTCCAGTTTGCTCTGGCAACACTTGCTGATCTTCAAGGACGAGGAGATTCGAAGAACACCAAACAAACCCTTGCAGGACACACAGCTTGCATCGAGAGAGTGGAGCAGGTTGATGATGGTTTCCGCGGCCTCTTTCTTGTCGGACGAGGCGTTGGACGCTGCACTCTTCAGGTAATGAGCAAGGAACCTACTGATCAAAACTTGATCTACTTTGTGAAGAACCATGCTCTTGACGATCTTTTCGATCATGGCGGGTTTCAGCACCACAAGATCTTCGAACCACCAAGCTCGGTGATTGCAATTTTTGGTGCTCATCGTGCTTCTCGTGTCGAACGAGAACCGGAACGCAGAGCTCTCGGGAGAGGAGACTGCCGGACTAGCATCGCTGGCTGCTGTGATTCTACCAGCCAGGGAGTCCAGAATTCTATCCATCAACCCCGAGGTGCTCGCCACCGGAAACAAATCTTGGCATTGTCTCAGGGCGCGTACGATCTCAGACCATGACCAGTAAGGGATCCCCTCGAGAGGCTTCTGGATCAGCTTCAACAGGTTCACCGAGGAAGAAACGCCGCCATCAGTCATTTCCATGAAGTGAGCGACAGAGTGCAGAAGGCAGGTGGTGTGGGGAGTCATCCGAGTCGCGACATTGTTGTAGCAGAACCTTGTCATCAACTCAAATGCCTCTGCTCCTCCAGGCAAGTCCGTGAATGCCACTTTGAGGGGTTTTGTGGCTGAAGCGATGGATGTTCGGTCGATCAACTTCCTCACTCTTCCGCAGAAGGATGAGAGGACTTCCTGTAACGAATCAATCGACTCAGACTACCAAATGCCTGCTAATAATGCTGTGAATTATGAGATGGTAACAGTGGCACACCAAAATGGCAAGCGAACAACTCACAACAAAGTAGGAACGGGTGAAACTAAAACTTCTCGTGGCGACGTCCCAAAGCATTAAATTCATGGAAGAAACAAGGCAGTAGTAATGGAGAATGAAAAGTCCTCCCGAAGTACCGTTATTCGAAAGAGGCAAAGAAGGTGAGCTGTTAGTACATGCATTCAATATGCACAGTGGAGCAAGAGAGCAAAATCAGTCCCTCTTGAGCGTACACAGTAACTCCGAGCATGAAGACGACATGAGAGCATTGAGTACTCACATGAAGACCTCATAAATGAGAGAGAAAAGGATCCAAAAATTAGAAGACGGGGTAAAACAAAAAAAACAAAAGGAGGGAATTTGTTTTGCTTTAAACATTGAAAACAGATCAAAAAATTAAAATAAAAATATAGGAGGAAAAATTGTTCCTTCCGTAGAATGATAACATCGAATGCAAAAGCAGAGGAGAAAACGAATCAGACAAAAGAATCAAAATTGAACTCTCAATTCCAAGAAACAAAAAAGACCTCAGTTACAATTCAAAGAAGTCCTCTTGGTGATCGTTGTGAACTGGGAAAGAAGGCTTACCTTATCAACCAGGAAGATCTCTTCCCCATTGACGTCCACTTCAAGATCGCAAGTCATCGCAGCAACTCGCAGCAGTATCACCACCAACAGGCTTTAACAAAAGGAAAAAGAAGGGCTTCGGAACGCTTCAAGAAATCCAACGAGTGAGCAGTAAGTATGACAAGAAAGTTCGCCAAAAAGCACCACAAGAAAGGACTACAATGATGAAGATGGGAAAGGAGGTGGAAGGCAAAAAAAAAAAAAGGAACAGACGGAATAATATCTTAAGGTGGATACAGGACAAAGGGAGGCAGCGTGAGTTCCTCGGCTGGTCAATCGACGAGAGAAGGAAAAGAAGAGAAAAGAGGGATAGGAGTCACATCTCCGAGTCACCAAGGCCCAGTAGACACAGAGGAAAGTGGGGGAGACGGGATAGAAGTAGATGAAGGGCCAAAGCAGAGTCTCCTGACATCTCTGTTGGGTCTCCCAGTGTCACAATGCTGCTTACTGATGCTCTTCCTTCTTCATGCCCAAAGCCTTGTGCACAAGGTGTCTTTCTTTTCGCTCTCCTTCTCTCCCTCTTTCAGCGTGTAACAACACCTCAACCTCAATGCTCATCACAGTCCAACAACAAACAACATACAAACAAAACAGTGCATCTTCCCATCTTTAAAGTGCCTAAGCTTCTCCATCCAATCTTTATGTGCCCAAACTGCCCCTACTTCTGTTGACTGTTCTACCAGCAGATGGAGAGGGAGGAATGAATGGCAAGCACAGGGGTGGATGCAATCTTTACTGGTCCAGATCAGCCCAATTACGTATCCTCTGTGTCTATTTCATGTGACGACTCTATTCGACGTTGCCTAATGGACCCAAACAGGACTTCATTTTTCAATGCAGCTCAATCCATACGTTGATATAAATAAACCTTCTGCCGGCCCGTGAACATGTGATATATATCATCCAACTCCAACTCCGAATCCGAATTTAATTTATGTATCTTGTCTATATCAGCCAACTCCTAGTCGAATTATAATTGTAATAATCACCTCCTTATCCAACTCGGAGACGGATTCGAGTTCTTATCGGGTGTGATGAATAGTCGACCCGTTATATTTATCCCATCAAGCTGTCGTCGCCTTCGCAGACGTCGCTGATATAGCACACTTACGGAATAGCTGCAAGTAGGGCGAGATGAGGTTGTTGAAGTTTCTGTGCGGGCGGAGAGCCATGGGGCGGGAGGAGAGGCCGTCAGCCCAAGCGCACGAAGCACTGGCGCGGCCAGCGGAATCCGCGTCGAGGCGGGTGACTCATTGATAGGGATATAAACAGGAATAACCTTTGTAGATGAACAAATACTAGAAGATCATAAATACGCAGCGGAATTAAATAGAAGCACAATCAAACAAAACACCAAGATATACGTGGAAAACCCCTTCAATATGAAGGGTAAAAATCACGGGGCAAACTAGAGATAATCCACTATGAGAATAATGAATATACAAATCTCTCAGTCTCTTGCCCAAAATCTTAGCAACAACCACAAGAGAATAACTGTGATACAAGGATCACGTCACTGCCCACAATATCTAAAACCTCCCCAAGTAATCACAGCAAGAGTATACTATAGATTGATCTAATCTGAGATTAGAACATTGCTAGATGATTGAGAACAGTCTCTCTGCGTTGTCCTTGTCTTCTTCCCTTTCTTTCTCTTCCTTTCTTGCCTTGTTTTCTTCATTTTCTTTGGAATCCCGTGGCCCAGTATTCTTCTCCCTCGTTGCTGCCCTATTTATGCCCAAAAATGCAGCCACCCTTACCCCCTTAATGTTAATTAGGGTTACGTTAAGATAGGGTGAGATGTGGGCTGTAGGCTAATAAAGCCCACATGGGCTGAATATGGGCTATCAGCCTAACAACCTCCCCCTTCAGCCCATAAGGGAGGCTGTCCCATGACTCCTCAATGTAAAGTCATACCGACCAGCTGTCGGCATATCTCGTCTTTCTTTTGGTAAGGTCTTCATTTCATTTGGTAGCAGCATCAAATCATAAGTGTGGTTCTTCTGAAGAGCATACATCTCTTCTTGCATAGCAACTAACCACTTCTCTTTCTGC
>LVTN01000106.1:448183-520885 GCA_001649415.1 Musa itinerans | reverse complement strand
ACTGGCTAGTTGTCGGAGAAGTGAGGAGATTTGCTTGAGGCCAGTGTGACGGAGTAGGAAGACGGGGTCGAGACCAACAAGCTTTAGCAGAGTGACCGACTTTATCACACAGTTGGCAGACGACCCGTTGTTGTTGGCTTGAAGGGGTAGGATGCCAAGGCGGATGAGTATTGGAATTGCTACTTTGAGAGAAGTTATGAGTAGGAGGATAAGAGAGGTGTTGCATGGGAACCATAGGATCAGGAATACCTTTGGTGATGTTCGGAGGGTACCGAGTGTTCTTCCTCTTAGACTTATAACTGACTTGAGCTATGATAGACGGTCCAAGCAGTTTGTCTGCACGCTTCAAGTACATCTCATAGTCAGTCAACTTATCATAGAGTTCTTCAAAGGAGATTGGCGAGTCGCATGCTCGAATTGCAGTCGCCAATTCCTTGTAATCGTCTCCAAGATCATTTAGGGTATGGATGATGATCTCCTCGTCACAAAGGGAATGACCTATCAAAGCCAAGTCGTCGATGATAACTTTGATATTTTGTAGATAGTCAGTGATAGTACTTCCCTCTTGTTTGGTCACCATCAGCTTGGATAAGAGACTGAGCTTGCAAGTACGTAAATGATTCGCCAAGAGATTAGAAAATTGAGCCCATCAGGATGCATAGTTGCCACCCTTTGATAACTTAAAAGGGATTAGTGTGGCTGCATTGATGGAGATAAGTCCTGTAGAAGAAGAACTGTGAGTCCCTGCAGAAATAAGAACTGGAATATTATAAGAAGATAATGAAGACATCCCAGCCATTCTTCCGTTCTTTCTTTTTTTATTTTATTTTATTTTTTTTCACGAAAGGTGAAGGAAAGCGATGAGGAAGCTGCAGCGATTAGGAGGCGGCTGCAACAATGATGAGGCTGCAGCGGCTGCGACAGAAGCTATGAGAAATCTGTAGTGATGCAACAGTTGCGAAAGCTACAGCAATTAGGAAGTTGTAGCGATTAGGAGGCGGCTGCAGCGATTAGGAAGCCGTTCGTCGAGAAATTACTGAAGAAAGGATTTTCCTCAATAAATTAGAGGATTTCCCTCGACGGAGTAGAGAGATTTCCTCGAAATCTTATCTATTATCAGGCGGCGTCTGCTGTGGCGCTGCGATGTCGTATGACCGTGGAGCGCTGGTCACTAACGAGACGGCGGCAGTGGAGGGAGCCGCTGGTCGATCTCGTATGTTTATTATCACTTGCAGTATATTAGCCCAATTTCTTTTCCAATCATTTGAGAAAGATTGTATATTAGTCCAAAATATCCCAAACCCCCTCAAAATAACCTCGAAATAGAGGAAAGCATCAGAAGCTTTCCAAGCCGCAAGCAACGCTCAGGATTCCTCCCCTAACATGCACTTCTGCTCCTCTTCTCCCGTAACATCGTTCGCAGCCCATGATGAGCTCGCCATGCCGGACACGGACAGGTTCTATTGCTGGCTGCTCCAAGTCTTCGTCCTCTCCGGCCTCCTCGTCTTCTTCATATGGCTGAGCCTCCGCATCTCCGACCCCTCCTACACCATCGTCGAGGTCACCATCCTGCAACCAAACAACGGCACCGCCGACTCCACCGTCTTCTTCGGCATCGAAATCGCCAACAGGAACAGAGGCGGCGGGGTTTACCACAGCGACATGAACGTGTCGCTGTACGTGATGGATGCGAGCGTGGTGTCAACGACGATACAGCCTTTCTACCAGGGCCACGGGAAGACTGCCCAGGTGAGGGGAGGGGCGAGCTGCGGCCGGTGGGTCAGCGACGGCATCAACAGCGGGGCGGCGCAGCTGAGATTTGAGCTGATGGCAGCGGTGAAATACAAGATGTGGTTTTGGAGGAGCAGACTGCACCGGATGAGCATGCAGGGAAGCGTCCACGTAGGGAAGGATGGGAAGCTCTCGAGAACGAGCAAAAGGGTGAGAATGCGCCCTTCTCAGAAGAAACGGAGGTCGCGGCTGAAGCCTCGGAAGTAGTATCATATTATTGCCTACATTATTAATTTTATATGTAGATTGATTGTAATATATCCGTGCTTTGTCTGAGGAGTTATAACGCTAAATATCATCGATAAAGCCAATTCATCGAAGAAAAATGTTCCATAAATAAATATTGTATTCAGCTGCTTTTTTATTTTTTGAATTCGCATTAAAATGCCAAATGAAAACAAACACAAGAAGTTCGGGCAAGAACAGAGGCCTAAACATTGACGACAGCGCAGTTCTTCCTGATTTCGCCTGCAGATCCCGTCTTTACCTCAATCCTGCCCATCTTCTCCATAGACAAGCCAAATTCTTTGAAGAAGACTTCCAGGGGACTGTTCACAAGCTGAATGATCGCCGACTTGGTGGCAGCATCAGTGGCCAGAGCTGCATCAGACAGGAAGAGTCCTCGTCTCTGGAGCAGGTGTTTGTAGTATCCCAGATCGAAGGTTCTGAAGCTACCCGGATCCATTTCCACAATCGTCGTCGTGTCCTTTGGAGTTTTGCACTTGTTCTTCCTCAGGTCGGCTGCGTAGAAGCTGTCTAGAGAGGGATCTTCGTCGCCTTTACCGGTGAAGTTGTACAGCCGATTACTGAACGATTGGCAGTGAGAGACTCCGATAGTATGAGCTCCTACGATGAAGAGAGTTCGATATTAGTCCTCCTCTACAATCAAAATACATCTTGCTTGACGAAACGATGTCGAATTAAGCACCTGACAGTACTACTAAATCTTTCAGATTTAATCCTTTGCTAGAAAAAGATGATCGAAGAGCAGTGAAGTCGAATGTTGGTGCAGGGAGCTCCTTGGATGCCTCCGACGACCTCGAGATCAGACCATCTCTACGTCCTGTTGGAACGTTCCAATACGGGCCTCCCTAATGTGGTAAACAGAGTTGAATTGAAGTATATATTGGCTCTGATGGATAGGATAATCTAATTATATTTTGGCTACTTACTATGGCTACGACTGAATCCCTTGCAACCAAGGCAATGATATCTGCACAGGAAACAACCCCTGGGCATTCAGCTTCCACCAAGCTCTTCACTCTGTCCAGGAAATCGAAGCCACGGAGGCTTTGGTTCGGCAATGCCGATTTCTCTGCTTGGTGCTTTCTGGTGGAGTTTATCAGCACAGAACCATCGCAACCCTGAAAACAGGAAAAACGAAGAGCCATCAGAGCAATGAAAAGGGAAGACGAAGAAGCATATCCAGTGGATGCTCACCCTCACAAAACAGTCGTGGAAGTGCATCCTGAGAAGAGCAGCAGCAAGAGAAGGTGCATTGGGTACGTGCTGCTTTACGTAGTCAAATATCATCTTCTCCGCGGTTGGGCAGCTCTTGTCATAGAAACCCAACTCAAGATCCGACTTCACACAGCTCAGTGAGCTCAACACAACACATATCAGAATGCACCTGACGCTCACGTTCCTCATTTTGCTTCCTGTACTCTGAAGCTATCTACTATGATCCTTCGATGCGGCAAATATATAGGCCTTCTCTGCTATATATATATATATATAGAGAGAGAGAGAGAGAGAGAGAGAGAGAGCAGTCTTTAAGTAATAGGTTTCAGCATGTATGTTGTTGGTTTGAAGGTAAAGCCTTCAGAAACTTGCCAGTGAATTCTTTGTTTGTATTCGAGAAAATGGAATGATGAACAACCTACAAACCTTTTTGCTATTCGTGTTCTTTGGTTAATTTATAGTGTCATTTATTTTTCTTCTGTGTAGAACTCATTAATTATCACTGGGCCATGTTCGTGCACTACGAGTAGAGATGTTCTGTCCTGCCATCAGCTTCTTCGTTGTTTCGTGTGGGATGCCCATCTAACGAAGTGAGTACTACCTTACACACTATGAACAGATAGAACCAAGATAACAAGAAATCTTAGATGATGATGCGTCTCAAAGAAAAGAAAGGATAAATAATGCATATGCAGTGGATTACCGACCTGCGTATGATGCGTTAGCTGACCTAATAAATGATGGAATTCCTACAGTAAGTAAAATGGTCAAACATTGGTCATAGTCAAATCTCTCCAATGAAATTAATGTCTCTACAGCAATGCAAGTTTTCATTTGTTTTATCTGTGCACGACACCGAAAAGTTATTTTGCGAAGCGGATCGGATTCCCTTTGCCTTTTTCTTATAGCAACTCGTTTGATATATTAGGTCTGCTTAGCTGCTTTTGCCTTGGAAACTTGGGTAATAGGGTATCTTTTAGGTGCACTCACTGTTGTTAACGTGAAAGACAAATGGATCCAAAGAGGTTGGTATATGATTAATCTTGGATTTATTCATACCAAAGCTTTCTTCTATTGGTGGAGATGGTAGAGTTTTTTTTTTTTTTTTCGAAAATAAAAAAATTTGATTACTATTATACCATACTATTACAAAAATACTCCTACAGTATGTTTTTAACGTATTTGACCAATCAATTGATTATCTCATTTTTCTCTCTATACACATGGAAAACATTATATACATCAAAATATTTCTCAGATATAAAAAATAATATTTTAAATTACTCATAGGATAAATATTTGAGAATTCAATTTCACTTTAATTTGTTAGAAGCTTTTGGAGCTTACTGCATATAGCTTCATCAAAATAATCATAGTCTCGTAGTATTTAATTTTTTTATCATTAATCTAATGACTGAATCATTATACTTCAGAATCAATTAAGGACTCTTATGCATAGTGCGATAAGATTAATTCCATAACTAAGATGAAAAATATTTAAGATAGATAATTTTGAGTTATACAGTAATATGCCTTATTACGTGTCCATGTCCTCCGAATCTACTATAACTCGATGACAACAATATCAAATATCCAAGAGTCTAACTTAACTCGTAGCTGAGTATGTCGCTCAGATAGAAGGAAATATGCTATTGTGCATCATATTACTTGTGGGTTTCTTCTTTATAATTAGCTATACAGACAATTATAAAGAAATCATGAACAATTAGGAAGAGAGAAGATGGAGGATAACATTCTTCTAAAACAATTTAATAGGTGATGAGGAAATTAAGTACCACAATGCAGTAGTTCTTCAACGACAAGAAAATTCTTAAATAGATATATCCTACAGCCCTTTCTGTGATCTGTTGCTGAATCGAAGCCAATAGTGTGTTGAAACATCAGTAAGAATCCAATAAGTATTCGACAACATCATCCATGAGTCTCAATTTGCCCAACCAATAATTAAGCATCATCATAGAGATTTAATTTTTCTTGTAGGTGAGCTATTGTAGTGGACCTTTGGAAGGCTCACAAGTGTCTTGGCAATACCCATATATAGGCGATACAACAAACAGATAACTTTGTCTACGATGCATCACCATCGAACCAGTGTTGTTGTTCCTCTTAAGAGAGCCTTTTTCTTCAAACAAAACTATTTCCAAACATAAATTCCTTATTGTTCAGATAATTTAATCCTTCCCTTTGATAGTTGAGTACCAAATGCAGCATTAATTGATGAGAGCATGACAAACCAAGTATCAAATTATTCTAAACAACTCATATATATGTATATAGAATTCTTACGTCTTTGTAAAAAGTATTTATTGCTACATCTCTATTAGTTTTATGAGTTATCAAAATAATATCATTTATAAAAAAAATTGACTCGTTCTATTGCTTTATTCTTCAAAATTATCTCCTATTTATACTCATTACAAAGTCGATTGAACGTGAGGGAAGAATCAAGCCTTACCCTTATCGTGTTAAATGTGAAAAACTAACAATTGATTAGATCAAATTAAATCATGATAATTCTTGCAATTATGAATGTGATGACAATGTTGACTTTTACTATTTGACGTGACGATATTTATATTATTTTTTTTCGATTGCAAGTATCTTAATAACATACGAGATAAGTAACTATTCTGAAACAAAGACTACACAAGAAGGATTTTGTTTGGCTTTTAAGAATGATTTTTATTATGTCCACATCGAATCAAATTCTAAGATGAGGATCGATATCTCTAAGTAGATAATCTCCTTTTTCTTGGAGAATTCTAAATATTATTAGGGATATTTTTCACTTGATATCTAACATGAATGATTGTAAAATAATGTATATATTTTTAGAAGAACTGGCCACTTATAATCTTTGGAGGAATTCATTTCTTCCTAACTTAGATAGATCTTATGGATTGTGGTGACATAAGAGAGAGAGATTCTTTCCTTTGGTTTTTTGGAGAAAAGAAATCGATGTTGGAAGCGAAGCAATTGCAGTCAACTTAATCTTCCATTTTGCTTACAAATAAATGCATGCAGACACCCACAGATTGCACGCAGACATGGCGGCATTATTGTGCATGATGAAGAATCGGACAACCATCCAAACCACAAGACCGAACTCCCAAACTTGAAGCAGACATCAAACCAGAGGACCACCAATCACAGGTTTCATGAGAACATGAAGCTTATTTAGTTGACGTAAGCGCACTTCTTTCTGATCTCGCCTTTCTGGTGTGTGAGCACTCCGATCTTTCCCATGCTAACCATCGAGCTCCCGAAGTCCTTGAAGAACTCCTCTGCCGACGATGCCATGGCCTGGCGCTCGACGTACGCTCTCGTCTCGGGGTCGTGGAGGAGAGCCTCATCGGATGCGAAGAGGCCTTTCCCCTCGGAGACGAGCTTGTAGTAACCCAAGTCAAATCTTCTGGGGCTCCTGGGATCCATCTTCACCAGGGTCCTCATGTCATCATGATCATAGGGCTTGCATTTCCTCTTCAACTTTTCTGCGTACTCCATGTCCAGTGATGGGTCCGTGTCACCCTTCCCGCTGAAGTTATACAGTCGCTGCGAGAAGGATGAGCAATGGGAGAAACCGATGGTGTGTGCACCTAATCATGACAAGATCCAAAGTCATACTCGGATATTTAGCCTTTTCTTCGAGAGAAGTGCGATTAGAACTATAAAGAAAAGGTACCTGATAGAACAACAAGGTCTTTGACGGTTAGGTTTTTCTGGAGGAAGAAAACTTTGAGCTCGGTGATGTTGGCAGTCGGTGGTGGCAGATTAGCCATGAGGTCAGAAGCTTCTGATTTGTTTCCATCTCTTCGGCCAGTTTGAATCGGAAAATATGGTCCATTTGCCTGCAGATTCAAATGACTTCAGATATCTGAAGCAACCTTCCGAAACTCATACTTCGGCTGTGTGTTGCATAAGATAACACGACTTACCAAGTAAACCGAATCGCGAGCTGCCATGGCTATGATGTCAGCGCAGGAGACGATCCCCGGACAAGCTTCCTCCAGCTTAGCCTTGACCCGATCGATCACGTCGAAACCCCGAAGGCTTTTGTTGGGGATGGCATCCTTCTCAGCCACGTTGTTGTTCAAAGAATCCAATAAGATGGAAGCATCACATCCCTTCGTATAATAAACTTGTCATTATTACCCTATATTTTCACGTCTGTGGCGAAGTAAGAAGAAGAAGAAGAAGAAGGACGCAGTTGCATACTCTAACAAAACAATCTTGGAATTGCATCCGCAATAAAGAGCCTGCAAATGTTGGGTCGTCAGCTATAATCCTTGTCATTTCGTGAAGAACTATAGCCTCTGCATGGGGACATGTATCGTTGTAGAATCCAAACTCGACGTGGGCTTCTGTCGAGCTACAACAAAGGAAACCAAGGAGCAAGAGCAGAAAGGATTTGGACAGAGCCATGGAAGACCTCATGTTGAGAAGAAGATGAAGGTTATATTCTCTTTGGATGTCTGAATAGAGTAGAGAGCCATAGGTCGTTTATATAGATGAGTTGTGCAGGCTGTCATACAAATAAAAATATGTTAATCTTTTGGTAAGCCCTCTTCTCTATTACGTATATAAGATTGTGGAGAGGAGATTGGAGTACAATGTGTTGGAAGAAAAAGGGGTTGACTTTGTTATGCCGTAATAAAGTATACATCTGCTACGCAATCAAAGCTGTCCATTTCTATTGAGAATTTAGAAGATCCTTTTCACTTGGTAAATAACCTAAATTTCATTATCCACTACACTACATGAGGCTCACACCATCTTAGAAACAGCAAAACTATCCACTAATCTTCACCATATGTTCAAGTAATTTGATCATAATATATGACAAATAATTTGTTCATATCCCTTAACTATTATGACCAGATTTATTCTTTCAAATAAAAATTATATTTATTAATTTGTATTCAAATATTTTTAAAAATAGTTCTGAAGCACTAATAAATGATTTACCTTGTGGTGTCCAAGCTAAACATAATCCTTATTGTATAACTCTTGCATGAAAAGGTATCAGTTCATAAGAACTATGTATGTAAGATTTACATTGGTATGTTTATATTTGTCATGCATTTTTCTTAAGGGTAGGCTAAATTAAAGGGTTATCTTCTGTCTGTCAAAAGCAAATTTAGGGTTAGCTTTTATCTTATAGAGTCAGTCTACAGTAGATGTACAAGATAATTAATCAACATTTATCAAATCAAAGTCTAGTAAAAAAAGTAACTCTGGAGATGAAGGCACCATATTAAGTCCACTTTGCACTGTTTGTGACAGTGAAGGCTAGCATGCTGTCTGTTCTAGAGGAGATTAATGCTATATCGGAGGCTAAGTTGGACCCCTGAGTGCATGTTTTCTTTCTCTTTCGTCTTCAATGCCCATAAAATGGATTAAAACTTATCCTTGTTCTTATTGATAAAAAGGAACAATGATTCCATTAGCTTAGCTTGGTCCTCTCTCGAGATCACCCAAAAAGGTGAGTGAAGAATTGATGTATGTATTCATTTCATATTTGCCTTCAACAAAATCAAGCTAGTTGAATTACTGAAACTGACCAAATGAGTTGTACTCTTTCGTTCCATCAAAGGGTCATGGAAGACTCATCCCTGAAGTAAGGTTGTCAGCCGATAGGAGTGTACTGTGTACTTCGAGGCTAACGTACTGTGTACTACACAGGCAATTCTTCATCCAAACACTTGTTTCGGTGTCACTATTTTATCTTCAAGTTTAGAGGTCAAAGGTATACTCGACCGCGTCAGTAGGAATATGTCAGGAGTTTATGATAGATTAGTGCTTTCTACATGCCATAGGTTACTCAATTATTTCTGTACTTTTGGCACTGAGATTGTGGATAAGCATCGACGAAGATTGATCAGATCACACATAAATAATGAGGAGTAAGTGACATAATCTGTCGGCGATGATTGCTCATAAGATTAGCTTTTACCAGCAATGTTGGATTAATCTATAGCATTTTAAACTCCTTTTTTCTTGTGTGTGTTTTTGAAGTGTAAGCTCTTATTTCAGTTTGCACATCTTCAACTGGAAGCCTTCAGAGAATAGAACAATATGACAGTTTACCTGATTGGACTGCAATGAATCTTGATCAGTTTACAGCACAATATTAATCTATACTATGTATGTTTGTTTCAATCGAAATACCATGAATACGATTATTTAAGATGTTGATGTTTGAATGTTGATATATATGGTGATGTCCTAACCCATTGGAGTCAGCTACTTAAGACTTTTTATGAGACATAGCAATATCGGTTCTTAAATTAAAAGAATTTAATTTTATTTATAGTTTCTGGTAAGCCTTCCTATGTAACTCTTATTGCACTATTAATATTATAAATCGACTTACTTTTCTATTTTTTTTAATTATGTAAAAAAATTTCTAATAATTTTATGTATCCAATTCAATAATTTGAATTTGTGATGTCGACTCAACCAATTTACTATATTAGTTATTTCATCATGTCATAATAACTAATATGAGAGTCGACTTACTATTAGAGTATGAGTAGAGAAGGATTGTTCGTAAATAGGCTCCAATCATATCTCACATGCACCATGATTTAATTCTAAGCTATATTGAGTTTTGCCGAAGATGTCCAACTTAATTGACTTATAAAAATTCGATGAGAATATTACTATTTATTTTTAGCTAAGATTAAAATTATTTATAGGGGTCTAATAGGTATATTATAGTTAATAAATTATTATTCGATTTGATCGAATCGTAATAAAAACCTATGAAGTTGAAGAAAGTTCTAGCACCATCATTTTAGTTATTTAAAATGATATATATATATATATAAGAAAATTAAATCATTATTTTTCAAGTGTTCTCAAAATTCTAGTTAATGTTTTATTCTAAAATCATCCCCTTTTTTGGGCTGATTTCTATCTACTGATCTATAGCTTGCAAACCTTATTCAAAATCTTTTGTGTTTATGATCTCGTTTACATGTGAGTTGGATGTAAGAATAAATATAATTAATTACATCTTATCGGAAAAGAAAAAAAGAGAATCGGATACTTACTACTAATTTGGTTTGTTTATTGAATATAAAAATAAAAATATTGAGTTGGACCAATCGATCGGAATTCCCCCAAGAATTAAGTCTACAGTTTGCAGCAGCCAAACTCAGCTGATGAGATAAGCTCATAAAAGCCGTCTGCCACCCACCCAACCGAACCACCTTGAACGTGACTTGAATCAAGAAAAAGCTTCGAGGTGCCTTCTTCCATGGCATCAGACAAGGAGAGGTGCCATGTGAGCTTCCGAGTTCTGCATTAAAAAGATGGCATTCCCGTCTCTAGCTGTAGAGTCCCTTCTTCCATGGCATCACACTCATATTTAGTTTTGTTTTGGACCACATGTTACAGCATTTAAGTGGATCCATGACTCCCTTTCAAAGCTTTCCATCGAACGGAGAAGACAACACGAGGAAGATAAGATGGAGATGAGAGAGAGAGAGAGAGAGAGAGAGAGAGGAACTCAGAAGAACACAGTAAACGAGGATGTAGGCAACTAGTTTCTAGTAAACTTCTTCAAACTCCAATTATTGGCTCTGTTTGAGATGAAGAGAGACAAAAAAAGAAGATAAATTATGTTATCAATCACAGGCAATAACTGATCTCTGAGAGGTCTTTCCACAGCTACAATTGAGTCATATTTAGCCTGGCATCCTACATACAAATTTATAATATTTAGCTGCTACTCATAGTCACCATATGCTTATTGCAAATGCATCTAACAAAATCATTAATTGTAAACCTTATTTCTGAACATGAACTCATTTATAAGACTTAGTGAGATCTTTTTTCTTTTTAGCTTGTGACAAAAGATAGATATAATACAAATATTTATGAGACAACTTCCAATTCATACTTTTAGGTAGTCATCTATTGATTGTGACCTTCCTCCCACATATTGTTGGCTTGTAGCAAGTGATAGTTTCATGTGCCTTTTTATTGGTGTTACATGGAGTAACAAGTGATAATTGGTGTTACACCAAAATGGACTTCTATTTTCCTGTTTATGTATAAATGCATTCATTTTCCTTCAACATGTTATGTAAATCGATTCTTTATGATATTTTTCTCCATCAGTAAGTGTGTATATATATATTTTACTTCCTCAAACAGCATGGCCACTAACATGAGAAAATTATATGTGGACTATTTTTTGATGTATACTTTAATTAAAGTTAATTAACAAAGTTTCAGCCAAAGCTACATATGAATAGAGGGGTATTTTAGTCTTTTTATGAGGATGCGGCTCAAAGATAACACGAGGTCGACTACAGTGCCCGCCCCCACCCCCCCCCTTTTATCTTCCGATCGCGTTGGAATCGCGCCCAAGCAGGTAAACGCCAATGGCGCCATCTGACGCCCGCGTTCACCTCAGGGCAACTGCTCCAGAGATGCTTACCTCCGGACCCCCTTCCTCGGATGTGCCCCCTAAGCGGAATCACCATCTCCGCCGCCGCCATCGCCTTCGCAGCCGCCGTCGCGTCGTCAAGTACCGACCTTTCCCCGCCCGCGACGCTCCCCCGCGGAGGTCGAAGCTTTGGGACGCAGATAGGTCCTCCGAAGCCGACGGCAAGCTCGCCGCAGGCGGAGCGAGTCACCGGAAGGGCGGGGATGGCGTCCGACGGGCCGCGCCGGTGGTTTCGGCGCGGCGGCTCGCTGCTGCTCTGTGGCATTTTCGTCCCTTGGGTGCTGGGGATGTTGGAAGGAGCGCTCGGCTAGGGTTTACGGTAAGACCACCGACATGATCTGGTGCCTTTTTCTCTCGTCTCCGGATCTTCTCTATTCCCATTTTTACTGTCCAGGTTCTGATGGGGTCTTCCACAGTCTTTTCCTTTTCTTATTGCGTTTGTGTCCTAAAGATTGCCTTCTAAGTCTGAAAGCGAATTGCTCTCGTAAAAAGAATATCATCATGAACATGTTAAAGTATTACCAAAATATTTTGATTTTTATGAGCAAGTTGTTCAATATTTAAATCCAAATTGGAAAAAAAAAAAAAAGAGGGATAATTGATTTGTTAAGGAGATTACTATTGACAACCCCTTACTTCATACGACCATCTAAATAAAATAAAATATAATTTTACTGAATATAAGCCCTCAATTATCAATCAGACTCTTATTTCCCACAACCACTGATGCAGACTAGCCCAGAAGATGACATGGAAAAATATCATCTTCCAGGCTTGTAATCCGATAGCTTAACCCCTAGAAACATTGAATCGATCTAACAATGTAAACAACTATTTCTCATCTCCTTCTCTTCGATGTTCAGATCATCTCATTTGATTATCTTTTTTTTCTTCATCATTTTGCAACATCAACCATAAAAGATGCCTCGGCAATTAGGAAGAGAATGAGAAAAAGAAGAAGCTGATGAGAAAGAAGAAGGGGAAGAAAAAGGGATTGTACGGAAGGAATTAGAAGAGTTCGTTGAAATTAAGTGATAAGTTGAGTGCATTGTAGAGGAGTATCTTAGGAATATTAAAGGTTCTTAAAATGGGGCTGTAAATAGGAAAAAGGGGTTGCCAAGAGAAATATCCTTTATTAAACTGAATATTATGAATTCTAAAGATAATTTTGATCTCTGATATAGTCGTTCCTTTTTTAAGTTCAGTTGCTATTGGTCAAGAACAGCTAGAACTTCCCAATAGCCCATAGTGTTATTCTTTATTGCTATTCTAAGCTTAGTTTTCTGCCTCTCTTACTGATATATGTTTGAGTGTATATCTTTGTTGTTCGAGCATTTTTGCTTGTCATCTTTGCACCTGAAACCAGAGTGTCTGATCTTGCCAAACGTCAGTTTTCATGGCAAAACAGACCAATGTGCCAGAAAAATGGCATTTTGTATAAGGTTCTGTTCTTGTTATTGTACTACTGAATATTGTTTTTGATCTGTAATCTATTTGAGCTTACCCTATATACATTCCTTTTTTATGACCAGGCAGAAGTTTCGTCATCATTACCCTCTTGTACAATGGAGAAGGCAAAAGAGTGGGACTCCAGACCCTCAAATGTGATAGAGGATATCTGTCAATGCTATGGTCACCTGAAGCTTCTCGAAGACCAGCAGGTAAATGGCATCTCCGTTATGTCTGCCCTGCAACTGGAGCTAGAACGGGCTCGTAGCTACATCATTGAGCTTGAGTCTAAGCAACGGTCAGCAAAGAAAAAGCTCAATCACTTCTTGAAGAGCCTTGCGGTAGAGAAGGCATCATGGAGGAACAGAGAACATGAGCAAGTCCGCAGCATAATTGAAGCCGTCAAGTGTAATCTTAGCAAAGAAAGGAAAAAGAGAAAATGGTTGGAAGTTGTGAATGCCAAGCTGGTTGATGAACTCGCTGGGGTAAAGCTGTTAACTAAGAGGTACTTGCTTGATTTTGAGGAGGAGAGGAAGGTATGCGAGCTTATGGAGGAAGCACATGATGAACTGGCCAAGGAGATCGGTGAAGGCAAAGCTGAAGTTGAAGCTTTGAAGAGGGAGTCTGTGAAACTTCAAGAGGAAATGGACGAAGAGCGGAGGATGTTGCAGATGGCAGAAGTTTGGCGTGAAGATAGGGTACAAATGAAGTTGGTAGATGCAAAGCTCATGCTCGAGGAGAAGTATCTGCAGTTGTGCAACCTCCAAGCAGATATGGAGGCATTTCTGAAAGTGCAAGGTGGTATTGACAAAGATATGGCGATGATGAAAGAAGCAGAGATGCTTAAAGATGTTTTGAGCTCAATTAAAGTTGAAGGTATCGAGTTCTGCTACCAGCCTCCTGCTTCTGGGGGCATGTCTGTCTTTGAAGAACTCCAGCCAATAGAAGAGACTAATGGGCGGGAGATAGGACAATGCTATGGATACAGCCCTGCAAGTCATGCCTCCAGAATTCATACTGTCAGCCCGGAAACTGATTTGTTTCTTCAAAACTCAGTGAAATATGCTAATGGAACGGTCAATAGGTGTAGTGATGCTGAAGATGATAGTGGCTGGGAAACTGTGAGCCAGCTTGTGGGGCAGGCTTCTTGTAATTCTCCAGAAGGGAGTGACCCATCTGTGAATTGCATCTGTGAAGAAAGTCATGGATCGGTAAGAGGAACATATTGGGATGAGCAAGGAGACAATGTCGAGATAAACAGTGGAATCAGTGAAATTTGCTCGACAACCACAAGACAGCGTAGGAAGAAGTTATCTTCTATAAGTAGGTTTTGGAGGTCATCAGCTGCAACTAAAGGTGATAGCAAGAACGTTTCTGCAGAATTATCTAACGGAAGGTTCTCAAATTGTAGGACGTCAAATGCCACCCTTTCTTCCGATGCCAAGTCTGATGAAGTGGGCCAAAGCTCCCCAAGTGTGGGGCTGTGTTCCCCTGATTTGTTAGACCCTCATGTTACACCGGGAATGAAAGGATGTACCGAATGGCCTAGAGGAACTCAGAAGCACAGTGTGAAGGAAAAGCTTCTTGAGGCGAGAATGGAAAGCCAGAAGATTAAGCTGCGTCAGGCCCTAAAACTAAAAGATTTAACATGAGTATTCATTTGGCAGTTGAAGATATGCGCCCCCGTGATCATGCCAGGCTAATTCTGGGCTGTAATTTGGTCCTAGAGACAAGTACTCGAGTTTCATAATGTTAATCTTGAAGGATGGTTTTCTCGCCAATCTGGACGAAATCAGAGTTTGCTGGAAACTTTCATTCGTTGCCGATTCATGTTTCTCTGTTCCCCAACCATGGTCAGGATCACGAACACAATGTACAGTGATAGTGGTCTCATTTTATACAATCAACCAGGTCAGAATTTTCTCAAATGCGATAAATATATCGATAGTTGTAAATGTCATAGTTCGATGCTTTATCATCTGTAGACCCGAGCAGTAATAGATCATCCACTGGGTCTGCCTTGTGCTGTACATGTCTGTGAGGTGGATTCATTCGGGGAATGTGAAGCAGCCATTGCTTCTATATTCATGTAATAAAATCATCATCAAAGTCATATTATTTTGCATATCACAAAGTTCATCTGCTTGTGTCAAATACATCTCCACAGATGACAGAGAGCTCTAAACAAGGGAATGTCATTCAATACCATTAGATGATAAACAATAGCACTGATTCCCTCGCGTGTAGTAAATGTTACCACCGCATTCCCATACTAAACGGTAAGCACATTAATCACACCTAACCATGTCGATTCCACTGTACCAATAATACCCTAATTTAATGGGTCATCAGGGAGGGCAACTTTCGGTGATGCCACTACAGAATCTTGTGTAGCAGGGAATCATACTATATGCTTCTTGGGGTCCAGCGGCAGGAAAGATTCTGATTCCAGAACAACCTAAAAGCAAGCCTTTGGATCTCTCACATCTTCTCCGATCCCTAAATTCGTCTTAAACACGATGATTCGTCTAATGTTTCTTTCAATCAACGTTCATTTTAACATGAAGTTAATCTGATCTATGCAGACTGGATAAGTACAAATATCCGAAAAAATCCGCTTTGTCGTGCTGCCGAGACGTGAGCTCGGCCGACGCGTCATGGTCATGTCAGACAACGGCTTTGTCACGGGGCGGAGAGATAAGCCATGCCATGACCACGTGTCGTGAGATAAGAGGCGCGAGCTCGAGCTACGGCTATCGCGGTCGCAGTCGCCAAAAAGACGGGGTGCCCTCATCATGCAGCGTAAGAGCGACCCCTGTGCTTTTGTCTTCTTACGTTGAGCGGCTCGTAGCAGACCTGAACGCCGTTGTAGAAGAAGGATAAGCATTATTGAAAGAAGTAGACAGGAGAGGGAATAGAGCTCGATGGAGGTAGGATTCCTTTGTTCGGTTCGCAGAGGACACCCAGTCTAATAAAGAACTTGTTTCCATTCTCTCGTCAGCCACCGCGATCAATCAACAGCAATACTGCATCGTCCCCGCGGTACAGCGACACCAAAAGCGAAGGCCACATTTTTGAATTGTCGTGACGAGGACATGTTTAGAATCTAAGGCGGGGCCGACGTGACGGGTGTCGATCAAGCACAGGCTACCGTCCGCCATCCACCGAGCACCCACGTGGGACTGGACCCCCCTGCCCTCGTCGACGGGTCCTACGTGGAGCCCCCGCCGTCACGATTCTACAGTAAAGACGATCGAGGCTGCTGCTTCGCGCGCGCTCTATAAATGAAGCCTCCGCATCTCTCCCGAGTCCGCGATCGGAAGGTTCCGTGGAAGAAAGAGCTGTGGCACCGTCCCTTTCTCGAACAGCCGGTCTCGTTTCGATGGCGAAGGCGCGGAGGCACGCCCCGGACCGCCTCCTCGGCTGCACGCACGAAGGTCACGTGAGGGGGGTGGACTTCCCCGACCTCGCCGAGGACGAGGTGTTCTGGTCCTCGGACTACGGCTCAGCTGCCGGCGAGTCGAGCTGGCGCCGGTCCGATTCCAACAGGGCTCGCCCATGGGCCGCCCGTCGAGAGGGCGGACTCTCTGTCGCCTTCGAGGATGGATGCATGCCACGACGGAGCGCCGCGTCGGCTGCCTCGGCGCCGGTGGAGGTCCCCGTCTGGCCCAAGTTCCTCCAGGACGAGCCTGCCGCGCCGTTCGGGCTGTTCGACCGGGAGGTGGAGGAGGAGACAAGAGAAGGAGGGTGGGTGCCGCCGCACGAGTACTTGGCGAGGGAGAAGGGGAGGAGCGTGGCGACGTCGGTGCTGGAAGGGGCGGGCCGCACGCTCAAGGGCCGGGACATGAGCCGCGTTCGGGACGCCGTTTGGAGTCGGACCGGATTCTTTGGTTGAAATCCAAACCCGAAACGTTTTGTGTGTGTATTGGGCCCTTTGATGACTTGTTAATATATTTAAGAGTAGCCATAGTTCCTGTTATATTATTTGTGCAATAATTAGAAAGCCTACAGTGATTGTTACAGCCAATATTATAATAAGAAATTCCTAATGAATTATTTTAAGAGAAAAAGCTTTTTGTTTCTTCCTTCCTTTAAAGAACTGCAATTAATGTCGCGGGAACGAAACAGAAATAGCGATAGTAGCCGTCACAGGAACAAACAAGGAGGCAGAAATGGAGAAGCTAAAAAAAGGGTCCGACAAGCGACCAAAAACAGATGGGAAAGAGTCGTCAATGAATGGTGGCGTGAGCCGCACAACTCCTCTTCATGCCTCATCTGTCATCGTCGCCGGTGGATCCCACGAGTCGAGTCGCGTCCGATGGAAGGAAGGCGCCTCCACGCCGGAGTCGCGCAGATGGGGCAACCCCAGTCTGATGCCCAAACGAATGAGAAAGATCACCGGGCTCATGTCACTCGCCACCTTTTGTGTGAAAGAGATGTGTGAGGTTGTACAAGTATTTTAGTATTTTCTGCCATCAGTCACTATGTCAAAATAGATCAATACGATTGATGATGGCCATTCGGAAAGATGGAAGACTGTGATATGTACTCGAAAATGAATATGGAGTTTGTAATCTGACCAGCCCATATAAATTGGCTGTCCAATATGAAAGGAACGTGCGAGGAAGATGATCTTTAATTTGTAGTAGGCCAGCAGCAGATTGCCATCGCTCTAATTCCAGACCCACTTGAGCTTTCCAATTGATGATAAACCTAAGAAAATGATGATCTTTTTAAGATTTGGTTTCTTTACTCCTCAATCAATCGATACGAGAACTAAATATGCTCATCATTCCTACATGCATTGTAGACGAAAGAAAGTTCCGAATGCGTAGGTGATTGATTTCAGGGAAATAAGAACTGGATGGAATATACTTGTCCTAGAGGAGCAATCGGAGGTCAAACACCATCGTCAGCATAGAACAAATATATGTAGAACAGCACATCTCGAGACTATCCCGCCTGGTCTCCCACGTCTTTGGAAGAAAGAGGAGGTGCCTCGTACTTGCTGAAGACCTCGTAAGCTGAAAGCAGTGAGAGAGCCACGAAGCACACGAACGCCGCAAAGTGCAAGAACAACGACGCCTTGCCCTTGCTGCAGAACTTGCCGTAGTAACTGCAGCCTTCACTCCATGAGGCTTCCGTGTCCCCCTGATATGCCAAATACATCACCTCCGTCGCAGCTGATCCCGATGTCACCATCAGGTAGGCAAACACCTGCGACGCACCATGGAGGACCGGAAACAAATCAGTAACATGTCGAACACAGGAACGCAGTCAGATTCCATGACCTGGTCCAAGATGAAGAAAAGCCAGTCGCTGTCGAAACACCCAAGGAAAGAGAGGAGAATCGAAGCAGCAGCGTAGCCGAGGGAGATGGCATTTGTGCAGACCAAGTACCTACATGACCACAGAGCATCAAGCCACAGGAGACGAAGAGGGGAAACACAGGAGGGGGAAAGTAGAAGAGCAGGAAGGTTGTTACTTGAGTCCGGTGATGTTGCTGAATTCCACCTTGCCGTAGGCATCGTTGGCCTGCTTGTTGGTGGCCATCACCCACAAGGAGGCAGCACTGAGGGGAACAACTGTGAGCCTGAGGAAGAGATCCAGAGATCTGAAAGTCCTGCCATGGCTGGAAGAGGCAGGAGCGAATCCAGCTCCACGTCTCATGCTCCAATCTTTGCTCCTTCGGAGGACTGGCAGGTGGAGGAGATCTAAGTCGAATGCAGCCAGCCTCCTTTTCAACGGTAAGCAAAAATGAAGTGCGGTGGGTGAGTCTTAAATTAGAGGGGTAGCTTTTCAGAGTGCAGCAATCATAGCCTATGGATGGATGACAAGTGTTTGAGATGCCTGTGGTTACCCACCAAAGGAAGGACGTCACACCTCCTCCTCTCTCGTCTTTGGTTGTGAAGCGAAGGAAGGACATGTAACATTAACTTAAGAGGACAAGCACCCATTCATGGCTTTCGCATTAGTGGCTCGAGTAGGGCCATGTAGCATTACTCCACCATCCTAATAAGTTAATGCGTGAAGCTGTCTCCACCGTGTACTTAATGCATATGTATTATACAGTACTCCGTCGTTTCATCGTAGACAAAGCATTAGTTGAAATTTTAATTTCGTAATATTAATTACCCTTGTAAAAAATCATTATGATGTTGAAATGTTATGTATCTTATATATTTCTTTACCAAACTAACCTGTATTAGTTATGGTTATGATATAGTTATTATTTTCGCTCGTAATGTGAAATTCATTTAATACACCATGCCAACTATTTATTAAAAATGAAATCTTTTTGAAGATGATCTCAAAAGCATTTTCATTATTATTATTTGTTGAAATAATACACTGAAATATGTTTATGTCATGCGTGGTATACGTGAGGATCAGAAGAGTTTGAGAACAATTAAAATTGATTGTCCATGTGAAGTGAGGCGTCATCTTCTTTACTGTCGGGACCCGATAGGAGTACGAGCAGCGGTCTCCTTCAAGTTGGATTCTGCATGACAGTGTGAGAAGAACTGTCGGGTGACCAAGAGAGAGAGAGAGAGGCTGTAACTTGAATGGTAAGGATCGGTACACAAATAAATGTTAGGGCGGTGAGAGGACGATAGAAAGAGAAGAAGCTGAACAGTGAGGATAATTGATTTCTAATCTATTACTCGGTTCAGTGAATTATTTCTTCTAAACGATACTTGACCACCACTGGTTGCCGATAGATACCTCAATCAATCAATCAATAATAGCATATGGGCGACATTCTAGCTCACACATTATGAGTCCCCATTCGCTAAGCAAATTACAAGGTAGGTGTGACCCGGCATAATCATAATTTTATGATGTTCGGATTCAACGATCGTATTATAAAAAATCTTAGATATAATTTTATAAGATTTACACTCGATATGATTTTACAAGATCTCGCCTTGATAATTAGACACTAGATATTAAACTCGTATGTGACAAACTTGATAAGGTATCCCAATTTAATCTGAATCATCCTTCGTATCGAACTATCAAAATGTAAATTTACATATAATTTTTTTCCCGATAATGGTATCAAAGTCATCCCATCACATACCGATACAACAACCTCTACCAAATGAATGAACACGTGCTGCCTTCTTGGAAATTAGAGTGCCTTGTAACAAGTGTGTTGCAGTCAAAATGCAGCATTAGTTTGTGGAAGATAAGAGGAAGGCGTAATGGAAGGCTTTGTAGTTGGAAGTATTAGTTAAAGATATTGGAATACAGCAAGCACTAACAAATATATATATATATATATAGTTCTTTGATGCACACGATCACTGTAGAATAAGTGTAAGTCAATAGTGTTTAGAAAACGTTGCGTCACTTGCAACTAAAGATACTAGCAATCACATGTGGAGACCTTAGTGAAGATTTTGGGATTTCGGAGCATAATCTTGCCCTCTTTGGGAGATTAGGAATCTAACTTCGGACATTAGTGACCTAATTGCTTGCTTTTGATGAAAGCAGAATACTCACATTCACAAGTAATTGTGCATCGCATTCGCTTGTGGTACCAAATCTGATATGTTTTGAGAAGAATATGGTTTTGGAAAGAATAAATACCTCCTGAGATAGTTTTCTCTTTAAAAGAAGACTAGCAATCACGAATACAAGCAAACACTGCAAATAGCAATTTAGATAAAATAAATGTTAGGGAATCATAAGTCTCTAATTAATGTTATAAACGGCAAGTATAGAGAAAAAGAATAATACCATGTCTTCTTCTCTTGATGCAAATGGGGGAGAGGGCCCTGATGGATCTGTCTTTTGTTTTGTCAAGAGGCATGATAATTTCATTATACATATACAATAACAAGCTACAAATAAGTTGAATGCAAGCTATCATTACTCGATGATGCCACATGATCCCATGTAAGTTGGAAATGTAAGAACCACAACCTTTACAAGGCAACAAGCTTCTGCTTGCATACACCACTTCAGATCTATCAACATTTTTCTTTACAACACATTGTACTCTAAGAATATGATTGAACATCTCAGATGGTTTTTCTATCAATTTTTTTTATCATCATACATCACGCCGACGACATACGAAAACAAAGATTGATCACTCCATTGCCATTGTGGAATCCAATGGTTCATAGTGACACCACCAAGCATGTAAATTCACTCACTAACATAGAATGAATGTCTCTCATAATTAAAATGACTAAAAGTCAGTATATATATAACCCAAGCCTTCTCATAACCAAAATGACCAGCAGTATATAAAGCCCCAAGCCTTTGCAATAGTCGGACCTTTTCTTTTGGTACCAGTTATGGCATAGCAAAATACCATCAAACATCCCCATATAGAAACATAATGTTTCAACTAGAAGTAGGCTGTCACTTTATTCTGTTAATTGTCTTAGATGATGGGGCCCATATGGATACATTTGTCACTTGTTGAGGAACTAAAGAAGCATATTATAAATTAAATTGGGTGTTACATTATCGGCACTGAAAGAGAAAATAGTAAGAAGACCACTCCCATCTATTTGATTCACTTTTCAGGTACTTCCTGAAAACCTGCTGCGACAGTTGCTGTCATGTGTCTATTGTATATGACATTTAGGTCAAAGAGTATAAATGAGATGAGCCATAAAATTTCCTACCTCACTTTAGATGGGTCTCAGACCAATATGCCGAACCACATATGTGGCCAGCATTGATATCCTGGAAGTTCCAAAAAAAGAAAATAGGGTTCTACCATGAAACACTAATTTGGCTTAGGGAACAAATATTTCAATCTATCAAGTTCCCATTATGTTTGCTTCAATAACATCTCTAACAAAAAGCATGATCACGGAGAACAAGAAGCGGTTAGATAGAGATTACCATTTAGCCATTGAATGGGTAAATATATGATGATCTCAGCACTTTGTCAAAACCTCAGCACCAGTTCTGGTGATCAAAATTGTATGCTCAAACTGTGCAGCACGGCTGCCATCCGCTGTAACGGTAGTCCATCCATCATCCCAAGTGATGCTCTCAATGCTTCCCATGGTTAGAATGGGCTCTGTAAAGATAGAACTACATCAAAAAACGAACAAATATCCTCCTTTATACAGTATAAGTGAATGCTAATTGTGTAGCTACTACACCCAGGTGTGCACATAGCAACAACAATAACAAGCCACAAATACCAAATAGTTGGGGTTGACCATATATATCTTTTGTCATTCATTGAGCTTATACAAAGGTCATATTTTTAGTTAAATAAGTGTACTTAAATATTTACTTATAGTTTATAATAGAGTTTTTTTGGTCTCCCTCTACTTCTCGTACCACAGATACCAATCATCTCACCACTTATAACTACAACATCCATAGGTCTCCTTAGCATATATTCGATGATTTTCCTTCAATAAATACTCGAACAAAGTTACACCTAATTATTCATTAATTTCTCTTTTTCCTCTTCACAGTTCACATGTCAAAAAAGCTTCTCATCCTATCTTGCTCTCTCACAAACCCAAACAACCCATACATGGGGTTCATATGGCCTATTGGCCCTATATATTAGGTTTGTGCGAGTCAGATAAGATGGGAATTATTTTTGGAAGGTTCTTCAAAAGTTGGGAGATGCATCTGGACTTTATCTTCAAGATATCTTAATTTTAGCATCAGAGAGTACAATGACCTCCCTAGGAAGCAGGTACTAGCTAAGTTAACAGAAGATCCAAAACAAGTTATGTGTTTGGGAGTATAGAACCATCACAATTGCACAAGCAAAGAAATGTCCTCATGCTTTAAATGGTTATGTTGCAGTTTGCACATATGAAATCTTGATTTTTTTTTCATATCTTCAAAAGACATGCTAGGGTTATTTTTGAGGAAGCATTGGAGGAAAAATGTGGCACATGGGTTATGCATTTTGTTGAATGTAACTCGTTTTTCTGCAATCTGAAATACCAGTAATGGTAAATGTCAAATTAGCAAATGAAATATAATTTGGTTTAGCTTCGAATGAAATATTCATCCACATTCTGTGTTTTGAATTTGAGGGTTCTAGTTCAATGTTCAGACCCTATCATAACATATTTGATCCTACTTATTCAAGCCCACAGAGTACATACACTTAATAGGACTTGCATCCTTTTACGTCCAACAAAATACTGTGGCAAAAAAGACCAGTTTACAGGGGATACACAATAACAGATTGCTGGTTTTCATCTGCAATTACCTTTTTACTCAATATACTTGTTTCCTACTAAGTAGTTTTTATTTGTCATTTCCAATAGCTAACCTACAGTTAATTATACAGTGTAAATCATAAAAATATCATCCAAAAACTACCAAAGATCTATAAAAGAGTTTCAATGACCTTGCATAGAGTAGTGCAATTCCTTCAAAAGAAAAAAAGAGGATCAACCACAACTACTTTAGTATCAACTCCATTTATAATAGATGAGCTCAACCATTTTTCATGGATTCTAAACCTAAGGATGTGATAGCATTTATACCAGACACTTTCTGACAAATGTAATTTTAAATTTGTCAATTACTCAACACAACCATAAAATATAAAACACTTACCAATTGTAAATGTTTCACCTTCAACCATACACCCAGATCTGTCATTACCTAAATAACAAAATATTGCCATCAGTATAAGGGAAAATATTAATAAGTGATTTGGACTAAACTATTAAGCTGCACAATAATGCAAATATATACATAGATCCGTCATCATGGTTCATTTTAAAATAATTTAGAAATGCTACTATAACACAAAATTGTTAAAATTTTCAAACTTTATCAGGCATTAGTATTCCCAGGAGAGGTATTTGAGGAATGTTTAAACATTTAAGACAAGCTAAAACCTTATGCAAAGCACTAAGGAGATCCTACAGTTTTCATCTTAATGGTTTCTCCTGTGTACACATAATAGCAATTTAAGAGACAGTTCATTACAAAAGAATATTGTGAAGAGACATTGTAAAAGCATAATGCATTTCAGAATAAAAGAAATGATAACATAAAAGTACGTAGAACTTCAATAATACTCATCATCATCTGCTTCTTTTCTGCTTGATATGTAATGAAGTATTGCCCTGCCTTATGCCTCTATAGTCTTGCCATAAAAATCCTAGAGAACAGCCTCAAGAATGCCAGAAGGAGGAGAAGAGGACATCACACTGGAGGAGGTAAGTATTTTTCATATTTCATAATTTTCTAACGTTTTTTGCGCTTATATATATATATATATATATGTGTGTTCTGTTGGCAATGTTGCATCAGCACATCCATTTTCTGTGCAGAAAAAGCCACTTGCCAGGAACCCCCGTACCTTGGTTACTAGTATTTGACCTGGCAACTACATGAGTTATCAAAACAATATAGATGAAACTTGAAAGATTCATGAGGGTTCATTGAATTCATGAAAATTCCATGTCTAGAAGCAATGTGTACAAGTGGATTAGTTCTTTCTGATGCTTGTCAAAGCAAGATATCAGCTGCTAAATAAGAAAAAAAATGTTAAAGACCTAGCAACTGAAAGTTGCATTCAATCAAAGGACATATATATATACACACACACACCAAATCTCCTGGAGTAGGAAAGGTAAGAGTACCATCATTATAGAAACTTCTAAGCATCTCACAGTTATTGAGAATGGTACTTGCAAATATAGTATGTTTTTGAAAACCATTTCATGCCATCACATTTCAAATAACATTTCAATGTAAAATATAAAGGACGAGACAGTAAGGCAACAGATGTGAAGGTTTACTAACGATGATGCAAAATGAGTGGCTCAGAGTGGAATACCGTCCCTACACCATGACCAACAAAACGCTCCACAACACCATAGCCATATTTTTCAGCATGCTCACTACAATATTGTGCAGAAAAGGAAATAAAATATTGTTATGATTAAATAGAAGCTAAGCTTAAGAAGAAAAAGGCTGACATTTGCAAGGAAATACAAATCATTATATAGCAAAAGGTTATTCGTTTATGTTATGATGCAAAAAAAAAAATCCAACGTTTCTGAAAATTGAAATCATATTATCATCACCTAGATGCAGCACATCTGATAAAAGTTCAGCTACCATTGAATTCACTGGATGTGACAACAGAACCTTACAGTTTCCAATCTACACCCACCTTAGCTTACTAACGTATGCAGCATTTTGCACTAGCATATTAAGATGTTCACATCAGAATCCTTGTTACCAATAGATTGATACTTGCAATCCAATTTTGATAAACAAACATTTCCTTAGTGAATTAACTCTAGGATTAGTATTCCATCAGTAGACTAAGATAACTAATGGCTAATTACTTCACTGCATTTCATTTTTATACTGTAATTTCAATTCTTTCGTCGAGAATGATGTATCTTTGAATCACTCAAATTTTGAAGTAAAATGACTATAGCATGCAATAATTGAAGTTTAACTTTTCGAGGCACAATTAAAGATACTTTCCTATACACAAGAAGAATGGGTTCATAATAACCTATAGGTATAACCAAGGTATGCAATTTCGATGTGTACCGTCCGTACCGGGCGGTACGTACCGGTCTGACAGGTTACCGGTACGCGGACCGCCCGGTACCGGGTGGTACGACCGGTACAGTGCTATAGTGCACTGTAGCAGTGCACTGTAGCACTGCAGCAGTGCAAACAGTGCACGGCAGCAGTCAAACAGTGCACTGATACACTGTAGCAGTGCACTGTAGCACTGTAGCACTACTACAGTGCTCGGTACACCCATACCGTACCGTACCGAGCCCAGGTCGAAACTCCGGTATGATACGGTTTTGCGGACCTTGGGTATAACTGTATAAGCACGTAAAGTTTTATCCTAGCCTAATTGCAGATTTAAACAAAACCCTTTCATGTTTAAACAAGTTGTATATAGATTTATAACTCGGCCTCGAGGTGCACAATTGTCTTTTGTACATTAAAATAATTTGTGCCCACCTATTTTCCATCTAAACTAAAGCTATATCACAAAACCATTGCCTGATATGGGATGATTATTTCATATCAACCCAGTACCAATTTGTCAAAGTCAAGTCAAAAAATACTGCTCAATTGAAGTGCTGGATGACCATTTAAAAAAAGATAATACATGGTGAAGATCTGTTATCTAGTTTGGAAATTGACATAAACTTTTGACTGTATTTTTCAAAGAAGAATTTACCAGGTGAGACTATTATAATACCTTATTCTCTTGCCGATCTTCTTAAAACTAGCACCATCCTTGCAGACAGATATAGCCCTCTCTAGGCATTCTTCAGTCACCTATAAGAAGCAGAAAACCAAAGTAAACTTAGTTTCCAATTTGGAAACTTCTTTTTCTATTACAGTTACAAGTCAGTTATAAAAATATTGAAAATGCAACCTAAAAATAATAAAAGATGGCGAAACTCATTTCTCTGGCATACTTCATGATTTTCTCAGGTTTGACCAGTTCAATCTGTCAGTCGAGAGCAGGAAGATGTGCAAAACGATCTGCATCAACTTGGAGAGCAAATCCCTACATACTAAATTTCATTTTAATTCAAGTTTGTTAACACAACCAGGAAACCAATGAGGTGAAAACTCAGACTTCAAATAGAATAAGAGAAGGTAAAGAAGGAGTTATAAGGTGGAACAAGAAGATTATAGCTTGATGTTCCCTAGTATAAACCAAGGTTTTAAATTTGGGTCAAGTACCAGTATTGGTAATCTACTGGAATGGCATAGTACCCAGCATGCTGGCAGTATATCAATCCTAACACCCAGTACCCAGCCGAAAAGGGCAATAAAGAAAATGTTGATTGGTTCTGGACCATATGATCCGATATCAGTCCTTTATTTGAAACCTTGGCACAAACAATCATAAAAATCTCCTCCTGCTAACATGTATGAGTCCATAAGAAGTTCTACAAGCCACTTGCTGTGTCAGAAATCAGCATCTTGGGCCAACATACCAGCATATTTCAAGTTCCCTAAAGAAATGCTTTAGCCTTACTCTATCCAGAGTGTTCATTCCATGAATGTGGACAATTTTCTGGCACCAATACTGTTTTTGCTTATTTAGATTATGTTTGGTAATCTGATGATTTTCTGCTTTTCTAGTCAACCTCATTTACTTTGTTGTCAAATTCTATCTGGACATGTTAATTGAAAGGACTGATTCTCAATCTAGAGTTTATCTAGCATTTAAAAATTACAAGAACATGGATAGAACTTAGAAGTATCTTTGATAAGGAACAAAAGATTTTGATTATACACATGCTTCACAAACAAACATATACGAAATAAAAAACAAAGGACAAGTAGCAATCTTTGACATTCAAATCAAGGTTCACATAACAATATGATGAAGACCAAAAGCAAAATCAAGATTGGACTAAGGTCTTGGATTGTGATCAATATTTGACAAGATTGGAATTGTTCAAGCAACAATTTGAAAGTAAATAACTCAAAATTTCCAAGTTGTGAATTCGCTGTCCAAAGATAATAAAGCACACTTCAATATATGTGTTTCAAGTCAAGTTTTAGCAAACTAAGTAATTAAGAGCCACCCAATTCATGAAAGTGCAATTATGTTGTCCCCTTGTTATACTAAGAATACCCACAAAATAAAGCTCCATTTATCACTAAAATATCCAAAAAGGAAAGGTGTTTCATGTTTGCTATTTAGCTCAAAAAAATAATTTAACAAATGTAAATTACCACTATTTCCTTCATTATGCATCGTCTACAACATCACTTGAAACACATATCGACACTGAAAATAACTATATGAGATCTTAAAGGGCAATACTTAGAAACAAAACTAGCATAATACATCCACAAATTACCTTTACGAGGCGTCTTGTTGGTTCATTCACATTTCCACACAGAAATGTTTTTGATGTGTCCCCATGGTAACCCTGGAATGAAAATCATGTGCAGTAATTGTAATTAAGCATAAATCAAAGAGATTTTTCTGTTTACTACTAACCTACTCTGTTTTTTTCCATATCAAGCAAATGACTACTAACATCATAGTATATATTCTCATTCCTCTTTATGTTAAACTTGTCCATCTTTTAGTGAAAAAAATGCTCCTCTATACCTTATTACCAAATAAACCCACCATATTTGAAAAAGCACATTGATGTTAAAGTATGAGGCAACATACTTTAACTAGAGAACTAGATATTAAACATGAGGCAATATATAAGTCTTTATATGAGGCAACCTCAAGTTTCAAGTAGAGAACTAGACATGATAGCATAAGGCAACATACAAGTCTTAATATGCCACAAGGAATAATATTTTCTTCTGGATTCAAGTGAAAAATAAGACAGTCAAAAGAAGTTGAATAACATACATTCAAATAAACAGTCACGTCAATGTTTATTATGTCTCCATCCTGCAAAAGACAGATGCCATTAGCTCACAGAGACAAATAGCAATCCTATAGGAAGGTAATGTCAAAAAAAAGATGAAAAATGACATCATAAAACCTGCAGTTGGCGGGAATCAGGTATTCCATGGCACATGCATTCGTTGACTGATGTGCACACGCTCTTAGGAAATCCACCATATCCAAGTGGGGAAGGATAAGCCCCAGCATCAATAATCATCTTGTGCACTGCTTTATCAATTTCATTTGTAGTTACAGATGGCTGACAAATATAGGTATCAATCCAATGTTAATAAGTTATATTGATGAATATAGTATTCTTGCAAAAAGGAAAAAAATACTCTTTCTAGATTAATGAAAAAGTATTTTCTTTAGTGAAAAGTTTAAGCATGACCAAGTGTGCTGTTCATAAATAAGAGATATGCACATGCAGATGTTGCAAGAGAAACAATATCATGCATCAAAAGAGCAGTAGTTTTGATAATTAAGACTGCTCTAAGGAGAACAAGAAGAGAAACAGTATCATGCATCAAAAAAGCAGTAATTTTGATAATTAGACCGCCATGAGGTGCAAGAAGAAGAAGAAGAAGAAGAAGAATGTTCTTACTGCTTTTACCATAAATTAAAAAGATAGGTTCTTACTCTAACCAATGTTCCTGCATAGTCCAGAACATGTGCAGCAAGCTCACAGGCAGCTCTCATGCAAGCAATACCCTCATCATTATGTACTTGATGCTCGCTAGATAATTCTGGCAACAAGCCTGAATCCACATATGGAGGTCTTGGAATGTGGTCTGGCACTAAAAGCTTTCCAGAGACCTTTCCACGCCTTAATGGTGGCCTCTTTCTTACTTTTACTGAACTTTGAAGCTCCCTCGCTCTTCAAGTAATTAAGAAATTTAGTTAATAACATCATCTCATATGTCATTTCCAGATAAGTGATACTTCTTTCTAAATTTTGAAAGTAAGCATTACAACAGCAGATCATTATTAATTCTAAAATAAATCAGATTCCAAATGAATTCATGTGAACCACAACCACAATTAATTTCAAAGAATGCATCTTGTTCATCCTACACTAAGTGTGCATGTAATTATATCTATATATTATTATATTGGTTGTTAGAAACTTAGAATCATCACATACAATTTCTTGAGTGATCAGTCTGGACCTTTACATACTACAAGGCCCATCATGTGAACTTGGGATTGCCAAAATAATATGGTTGAAAGGTTTTAGGTAATACTCAACCATTCCATGTTAGTCATGCTGGAAACAGTACGTACTTGTATGGCGTGCAAAAAGCTTGGCTGGAGCATGACAGTAACACCATACTGTAATGAGCATACTAAACAAACACTGTCCATAACACATTGATACACACTCAACAGACATGATATAGTTTCCCAGCATGTGACTATGTATAAGCTGTTTCCCCTCTCTTGTTTTCCTTTTTTTTCCCTTTCACCGACTTAAAGATTCACCTTGAGTATCAAGTTAAGAACTCTAACTAACTTGATCTAATGTTTAACCTTACCTTGACAAAATGTCATTATCTTACCAATTAAAATCAAAGCCTTTGAAGCTTGCAAGGTTGAGGACAATTTCCAGCAGCTCTAGCCAGTAGATGCTATATATCCCACCTTTTCAGTCTTGAGGAGGCTCTATGATTTCCTGCTATTGTGGTTTCATTACTTATGTAGACAACTAGCAAAAAGTCAAACCTTAGTTTATGGTCAAACAACAATGACTTCCCAGACCTTCAAATTTGTCAAAGCTTATAAATATATTGGGTCATTTCCTAATAGCTTAAGCTTTTAAGAATTAAGATTACTAGTAACCCAATCGGAATTTTTTATCATGGTATTTAAGCAGATTACCAGTCACCTTTTTGCTTGCCAATGATTAAAACAATAGAAAAGCAGGATAGAAATGCTATGATTTCATCATCTCCGTAGTATCTTGTTGACTTGGTCTTTAAGCAAAATTGTGACAGCAAGAATACATTTTTCAAATTACAATCCCATTCATGATTCTGAGATTTTATCTATAAAATATCACTACTTAACTTTAAGCTAGCTGATGATCACCAAAAAAAGATCCTGCCCTTGCTTATTTGAATGACTAAACAAAAAACATTATGAAGAGCAACAACACCAAAGAGTTGCAATAGGACAACACATCCATGCGGATGAAAGAAAACAGAGTACTATTTCTCAAGTTCTCATGGCATGTTAAATTCCTCTTGAATATAACATTGCATATGCATACCTCCGAATTCGCATAGCCTCCTCCAATCCTGACAACTTTCTTGATACAATGACACATGACCTTTGGAAAATTTCTTTTCCTAATAAGAGAAAATTTTGGATAATTTTCAAGAAAAAGATTATCCTTAACAAGATAAAAATGATTTCTAAAAAGTATAATCACGAGAAAAGAAATGTTCACTTGCCAATTTATTTCAATACAAGCCAAATTTAATTTCAAATAAAAGTTAAATTTCGAGATAATTGACAAAGACATAATCAAGTCAAAACTAGAAGGTCAACTCAGGAAGACTTGCATTTTTCGCTAAACAGAATGGTCAATTGTAGAGGTGACACCAATAACTGCAAGAACTTCTAAAGCATAATCATGAAATACGAGATAAACTTAATGTGACACAGAATCTTGGGTTCCTTAGGTCATTGGATTCACTCACACCTTGAGATGAGCACTATTCCTTACTACAAAACTTGTGACTTCCTTAACCCCTACCCTCTAGGCTCTTCCATGCCTGGAGGAATTTATAGGGTATTCTATTAGTTGTGCGTCTGTTTAACGGAAACCAATGAGACAGTTTCCATTCCAAAGTCAAGCTCCACACCTGGGACGGCACTGGGAAACGAGGTCTTGAGGGGTTGGCCGACTAGGAAACTCCACCTCTCACCGGGGTCTCTCGACGGAGTTGGCGCCGGTGATACCCAGCACAACCGGCAAATCGGGACCTTCATCGCCATACTGAGAGTACTCCGGACTGGGAGGGTTTTAGACACCCTTTTCTGGGGCTTGAGGCCGTCGTTGTTCCGAGGATGAGAGAACGGATTTGTGGCACACAAGCGACAGCGCTGCTTGGAGATTCGATTGGAACAAAAGAGATGGACGGCGAACGCCATAGTGAGGTCTAATGTGGCTTGGCCCGTTGGTACGTTTCCATAATATGGGCCACCCGGCCCGGTCCATCATGGGCGTTTCCTGTGTTGAAACGAGTGATGTCTAATGTGGCTTGGCCCGTTGGTACGTTTCCATAATATGGGCCACCCGGCCCGGTCCATCATGGGCGTTTCCTGTGTTGAAACGAGTGATGTCTAATGTGGCTTGGCCCGTTGGTACGTTTCCATAATATGGGCCACCCGGCCCGGCCCGGCCCATCATGAGCGTTTCTTTAGTTGAAACGAGTGATTAATAAATAATTATTTTTAGTATTTTATGATTGAGATACTAAGAGTGATGATAATATATATATATATATAATGTCTTTTATATGATGAAATCAATAAAAATCTTTTGACGATCATTTCACGATTTGATCAGAAACAAGCAGGCAATGATTAATTAGAATTCATTAGATGCATGAAACTTATATTCAAGTAAAATAAATATATAATTAATCAATAAATTTTGCCGGAAACAAATTTTGGTTGGTTCAGCTGCTGTGGACCCCATCCTTGCGCCCCTTCCACTCTACCTTTGCCCCCACCTACCCCGTCGTCCAGAGCGTTCTCCCCCAACAATTCCACTGACTCTTCCTCCTCCTCATCCTCCCTCTCTCTCATGGACCACCGGAGGACGCCGATCGATCCCGCGTCAAGGAACAGCCAACGAGAGAAGGCGATGAAGGAGGCCGCGCTGTCTCCGACTCAGGTGGCCACTCTGGGCGAGGACGAGGAGCTGATGGAGGAGGACAAGAAGCGACGGGTAAGCTTCTCTTCCTCAGCGGCTGCACGGACGGGGCCTGACGCCGGAGGCGGCGGTGGCGGAGCGTCGCAGCCCTGCTGCCAGGTTGACGATTGCGCCGCCGACCTCCGCGAGGCCAAACGTTACCACCGCCGACACAAGGTCTGCGAGGCCCACTCCAAGGCTGCCGTCGTCGTGGTCGCCGGCCTCCGCCAGAGGTTCTGCCAGCAATGCAGCAGGTAAGAGAACTTACAAGAACTGCGACATTAGGGATAGAGTTTCTACAATTGCAAGCTATAAAATAAGGAAAAGGTGGAAGCTTTGAGATATTGTTTCCAATTGCAAGCTGCAACTCTTCTCTCTGTTTATGAATCTTTCTACTGGATTATACTATCTTTGCTTTTAACACGGATCTGTCATTAAGAAATCTACGTTAATGATTTGGATGTTTCAATTATTTGGCTGCCGAGGAGAATCCTGAATCAAAATAAACATGCTTCATCAGAATTGTGCAACAATCCATAAGCACATGAAATCAGAGTACCAATCTGTGCTTTTCGGCTACTAGTTTCCTGTAGTATGTTTTACATGAACCTTCGTTGACAACCATGTCTTGACATATGAATCCTTGCAAAGGAAGTAATTTTTGTTCAAGGATATACTGAGCTTTAGTGCTTGTGTGTGCTGTGTGCAGGTTCCATGAGCTAGCAGAGTTTGACGACTCCAAGAGGAGCTGCCGCAGGCGCCTGGCTGGCCACAATGAGCGGCGCAGAAAGAGCTCTACCGACACGCAGCCAGAAGAATCAAACCGCTGCAGGCAGGCTGACCTCCCTGGAAATCCTGCATACAAGCATTTCCAGATCAGATAAGAACGTGATCAGGCTCTCTCTCTTCTGTCATGCCATGGCTTCCTTCTCCACCGAGTAACATCAGCTTCCTCCATCCATGATACAAGCGAAGAAGACATGTATTTAAGCTGGAAACTGCTATGTCAGCCATCTTCTTGTTGTAATATGGTATGATGGTAGAGGTAAATGTAGAAGCCAGAGATGGCTTCTTTGTTTCAAGTGTTCGATTGTGTGTCCACTTCTTTTACCTCAGCATTTTCCTAAATCTCAGTAAAGGGTATTGTTCATTGTACTACAGTCTTAAACATCTATTTGATCATCCTGCAATTTATTTTCAGAAGCTGAAATCATATTTCGATGTATTCAACTTGAGAATTTAATTATAGACAACTGCATAATTGAGTTTTACAGTTGTAATATGACTTCTTCTTTACTCAGTGAGGTGAATGATTGAGGGAAGAACTGTGTGCTGTCTAAATCTGAGTAAATGTGTTGTGTCATGAGTGATTCAGAAAAGTAAACTCCATTTGTAACCTTGGACTAGAAAGATCTTGTAGCTTTGCTGTTCTTCTGCTAGACACAGTTCCAGAGGGGCCCTCGTAGCTTTCGATGGTTATGCTGCAAAAGAATCTTATGGGGGGTGCATCCTTGGCAAGAACAATTGGAACTTGTCCATCTTCTTCTTCCTATGTTGTGAGAGCAGACCATAAAGCTCAACTTGTCTATGCTAGTGCATTTTGAGTACTTCAGCGTGTGTGGTTTATATTCTCTCGAGCAATTCTCTCAGGTGATCCCACTTGTGCACATCTCAACATTCATGTCCGACACAAAGATCAAGTTGCAAGCAGAGAATTTAGTATTCCGGTAGCATGATAGGAACTGCAGACATGAAATGGATGAGTAGGAAATAAACATAGAATCTGTTTTGACTACAGTATGCATTACCAATGATGCTTGTTAGGTAGAAACACACGAGCTATCAACGAGAACTGATGCTTCACTCAACAAAAACACTGTTCGAGTCGAGCATAGAGAGTGACAACAAGTTGGTGGCTGCCGCCGTCATCTCGGTGCATCGAACACTCAGCAACATCGTTAAAGGACAAGCATTTTAGGTGCACGTCTCTGTTACGTGAAAGATTGACGGGGACACACGGTAGACTGCAATATGATCCACGCAATTATTGATATCGTGTTTGTCACGATTTAAGCACAAACGTCATGCGAGACGATATCTCGAACATGAGTGCAAGAAAGTTACTGTTAGAATGAATTATAACCACCGATAAATCATAGATATGATATGTGTATGATAGAATATACTAGCAAACTGATGTATACCATTTATTTAATTTTTCTCATATTAATACTTACCATCCATATCGGATGATACATTGTGATACGATAAATCTTGGTTATACGATTAGATAAATCAATTAATAATATCGTACAAATCTTACTTAAAAGTATAACCATTAACATACTTTGGATTTATATTTTCTCCTTTGTCTTTTTTTTCTTTATCTATTATTACACATGCAAACTTACACGTTATTTGTAGGAAATAAATTAATCATGATTTTTTTTTAAGAATGTCATTAGAAATAATTAGTTAGATAATCGAATCCACTCATATGAATCCTACAAAACTGCATCGAGCTTATCTCACAAAACTCTTTCAAAATTTAAATTAACAAAAGATTTAAAGAACTATGATTTGATGTAACTAACTTAGATGGGATGATCTGATATGATATGTTATGTCATGATGGGGGACAACTATATACTTGAAACTTTTTATAATATGTTGAAGATTGGTAGGAGAGTAAATTATTATTGAAAGAATCAAAGGCATAATTATGAATCTATGACTCATTTGATTATTGGCGACATACTGTGCTAAATTCGAAAATCATGAGTTCACTTGTTATTCCATCTTTTGAAGGCTATGTGTTAGTGGATATCCTTACAAAGTGTTGATCATTACTAAGACGTCAGAAATCTAGTGGGTGTCAATTTGTCAACATCACATCGTTTGATTGTTATAATTCTTAAATGAGTTTTAATAATTTTAGAATGTATTTGGGAATACATTTGAAACGTGCATTATGAATTCAATACACATTTCAATGAATTTTTTTTCAAATCATATTTGGCTTAGATATTATATTAAAAATACTGATGCTATCTAAACATAGTATTAATGTTTCAGCATTTGTAGGATGCTAATATAATATTTTAAATTTTAAAAGTACATATGACTTTGTATAATATTACACTAAAATGATTTAGTGAGAAATCAATATGATTTAATTCTTCTACAAGATACAATTTTATTCTTTTATTTTTTTAAAAAAAAATTATTTGTATAATTATATTTTATTTATTTATTATATATGGGCCAATATTTTTTTATAAGATTACATATATTCGTTTGTTTATTTTATTTATTTACTTATTAATTTAAAATAAATATATATATATGCACTTTGAATTAATATTAAAAATATTATAATGATAAATTTATTATAAAAATTATATTCTCCAATCTATTCTTCAATTACATATTAAAAATATAAATATATTTTCAAATATAACATTAATTACTTTAATTGATTTATCCATTTAATAGTTAAGTTTTTAATTATAATTATTATATTTCTTAATTATTGCTTTTTACAAAGGATTCCGACATAATAGGATGTGAATACCTGTAACCACACCGATGGTGACTCTACTGCAACAAATAAGGATCCGGCTCACGCCTAAGCTTAATAGATCGCATTCGGCTTCCTCCTCAAATTGGGCTGGCCCGAGAAGCCATAACGGGCTGGGCGGAACAGCCCGTTAATGGCTCTGACAAATCACCGTATGGCGGATATAAGCTTATTCTAGTCCACAACAATTCTCCTCCATGGCTTCCGTCTCCTCCTTACCCGCCTTCGCCATCTCCGACTACCGCACCCGCAGCCGCGTCCCCGCCCGAAGCCGATCCTCTCCGAACTCCGGAATTTCCGGTCCGGGCGCCGGTCTAGATAGCCTCGGCCGTGCCGCCGCCTCTTGCCGCCGCTTGAATCCGTGGCACCGCCGTGGTGATTGGAATCTCGGCCCGGTCCGGGCGGAATCGCCCGATGTCAAGAAGACGGAGCGGGAACCGATGTTCCCCCCTTATAATGTGCTCATCACGGGTTCGACCAAAGGTCATTTTTTTTGCTTTCCGGCGTTCTTAATGATTGGAGTTGTTATGTTTATTTATTTTAATTTTATTTATCTGTGGAGGGTTACATTTTTTATGGAAAATGTTAAGTGAAAAATGCTAGATCGAGTTTTTGGTTTCAGGATTAGTCTATTGGTCTAAATTTAGTGACGTTTTCTGTAGTAGTCTTTTCGTAGAGGCTTCCTTGGTTTGTTGGACGAATGGTGATGTGATTTGCTTTGTTTTGTATTCTTAGATAGTAGTAAAGATGCTGTTTTTTATTGTTAGTTTTTTTACTAATTTACAGAGTCCACAATGATGATTATAACTTTTAGCTTCCTCAATGTTGTAGTTTTGTTGCATGTTGAATATTAACAATTTGATAATTAGGCCTGACTTCGACAGCAGCAACAATATTAACACTTGTAGTAATCTAATACTTATGGTCCTATGCAGTCAGATATCAAACAGCAGAAATGGTGCAGCTCATTTTTATCTCTTAGGCTTTCTTGTATCAACAATTGGCTGTAGATTCACAGAACTTTTTAAAAAAGCATTGCGTAGACTGCATAGCTTATAATAAAAAGTAAGATATTCAAGTTTTGTAGTCAAATTTGTCTTGTTAGTGGCATAGGAGGGAGATATCCTCAGTTTTATGATCATATACATTTATATTCTTTTGAGTTTGAAGTGTTAAGATAGAAACCTTATTTTACTTGGGTGCAAAACTATCTTCATTAACACCTTATTGCATTTTGGTCTATCTAAACAATCGAACATCTTCGCCCTTCTGATTACCACCGCTACCACACAAGTCAATCTTCTGGCAGTCACCATGGAGGTAAAGGGTCTGACGTTAATGAATCACTGAATAGGGAGAGGCATGGACTGATAATTTTTCATACTTGTATTCAACTTCTTGCTTCTACTTGATTCTGTCCTCTGTTTCGGTAACTGCATTTTTGTTACTCTTTTTCTTTTTCCCAAAGAAAGATGAAAGTATATTACTTCATTTTTGTTACACTGAAATACCATGATTCCTGTGCTGTGTGCAGGAATTGGATATGCACTTGCAAGGGAATTTCTAAAGGCAGGTGATAATGTCTTAATATGCTCAAGATCAGGTATAGAGTTGCAATTGAGAAAACAAACATATATTGACTCGGGCTCCTGTTATATTTGACTAATCCAGTCAAATTTTAATATTTTCCATTAGAAAACTATCTATTAAATTGGTTTTGGCTGATTGATGGCATCTTTCGGTGTTTTTGGACATTGTGTAATGATATTAAAGTTGTTACTCAGATAAGCTGATCCTCTGCAGTTGAACGTGTTGAATCAGCAATTCAGAGCTTGCGCAAGGAATTCGGAGAGCATCGTGTGTGGGTACCCACTGTTGAGCTCCTCCTGTTCCTTTTTCTCCCACTGCCGCACCTTCAGTGATGACAGTGCTTCATGGTATCTAATTAGAAAGTCATAAGATGCTATCTGTCATTTCAGGGAACTGCATGTGATGTCAGAGTAGCAAAGGATGTCAAAGCTCTGGTTGCTTTTGCACGTGAAACGATTGGTTACATTGATATATGGGTATATAATTTCGCCAGACATTGTCATTGCATTATATTAGAAATTAAATTCTTATCTGATGACATTTTCCACATCCTAACAGTTTTCTATTATGAAAAGGAATACTGTGTTTGGCATACAAGATATAATTTTGCAACTTTGTTAGATGAACATTGTTATTGCATTGTATAACTTCAGTGCAAGAATTATAAACTCTGCTTTTCAATTATATAAAAGGCAATACATCACATAAATGGTATCAATGTCATTATGATCAAACAAAAATAGAGATCATTGGATGTGGGATGGACAATAAAATTTTCTCCAACAAATCTTGACATTAGATATGGAATTGTGCTGTTATTCTGTTGTCTGGGTTACTATGGTAAGCTGGAAATTCTTAAAAGAATTAGAAACATGGATGTCATGTCAAAATGTCTCCTTGTTGCCCCTTACAACAAGGATGTATTTATTGCTAACTCTTGTAGTTTTAAACTTTTAAATGATTTACTCTTTTCTATACCTTTTCTTTTCTGACTCATTCATCTTCTTAATAAAATGAGTTTGAGCTCTTGCTATTCTTTTCCTTAAAAGATTTTTAGGTCTGAATGGCTTAATCTGGCAGTGATTAGCATCTGTAATTCTGCTGTCGTGTGTCAGAGTTTTTTGTTCCTGATATGCTGCCATTATCCAGTGCTGCATTGTACTATGTTGTGCCAGCACAAACTTGGCCATGTGCTACAGTTCATTATCATAATTCTTGTAGGGGTTCCAATCCTATGGATACATGCTGGTTTGTTCTGGACAAGCATTTATCAGCATGGATTGACATGTGTCAGCAAAGGTTTGCTGCAACTATAGATAAGCACTACGGCTTCTTGAACTTCTCCTGGAGATAGGATGTTGAGTCTGTCTTACGCAGAGAAGCTTACTGATAATTATTTGACTTCGGCATTTTTTTTAACCAATATATCCTTCTAAGATGGAGAAATAATACAGATTAACAATGCTGGATCAAATGCATACAGTTTCAAACCATTGGCTGAAACTTCTGATGAGGATCTTATGTAAGTGTTGCTTTGTAGTAATCAAGAACCTATCAGATTTTTTATGTTGGATAATAGTTCTAAACATTAATGCTTCTAATTAATTTATATTATGTTAAGGGAAGTTGTCACCACAAATACTCTTGGTTTGATGATTTGTTGCCGTGAGGTAATGATCTTATAATAGGATTGCTCAGATTTCATCTTTTTGGCACATGGAAGCTGGTTTTCCTGCAGCATTAATAAGTTGATGGTGATTATAGGCAATAAACATGATGCTAAACCAGCCTCGAGGTGGTCATATATTCAACATTGATGGAGCAGGTTCAGATGGAAGGCCAACACCGCGGTATCTTTTTTTCTTCATTTTCCTGCTTTTGTAATAATGGTGCTATTATAATAAGTAGGCCTTTCAACTGAGAAGTTCATTCTTCTTTTGGGTGCAATATGTTGACTATGTTTTCTTTCTTCAAATCTATGTCCCCCTTTTATTATCATTAGGATCTTTGTCAACATTTTTCTCTAGGCTAACATTTGTCCATAACTGTCGAGAACTGCATTCCAATTTCATCTCTATTTATTTTAACAACATTTCAAATCTGTAATCTTTATATTCTTTTTCTTGTTAACAATTTCCTAGAACATATTATAAATTTTAGTGCACTTATAATTTGTTCTCTGCTTGTCTTTTCGCACAAATTTTGTGTTGTCTAATATGTGAATTCTGAGAAAGTCATTCTTTTTTCCTTCCATATCTTTGGTTTATGTTCTGTAACAATTTGACAGAAGATGTTCCATCATTAAAAAAAGGGATCATTTTCTGTATTATTTTCCTACCTTGTTTCTTTTATTTTGATCCTGTGTGTGTTTAGAAATGTCTCTGTAGGATGCTTATATTTACCTTGTAAGATATATTGAATAGTGGATGTATGCTTACATGAAATTCTGTTCTGTTATCCAGTCATTATATTATGTCCTCAAATGATAAACATTGAAGTGACTTTACAAATACCATCTTATGTATTATCTATAGGTGTTTATGATTTGTTTACAGATTTGCTGCATATGGTGCAACCAAGCGCAGTGTTGTGCACCTTACAAAGTCCTTGCAGGTAATTATTATTGAAATGAGTGAATTAATGGTTCATCTTATATGTATAGGAAGGCCTCTGAATGCTTTTAGATTATAAAGTTGTTCGAAGTCAGTTTGTAAAGGCCTAAATTTGGCTAAGCTATATATATTTTTTGAATCAGATTCTCTTTTAGGATTTCTCTATATCTCCCTGTATTGAAGTAACATGCTTGGTCCGATTGGAATGTTTGAGGCTGTTGGATTAGATAAAGGATGTTTGGATGGACACTCATTTGAGACTGGCAAAGTACCTTGAGATTTTGTGAGAGTTTATTGTAGAACATGTTTAATCATAGCAAGTGCAAGTTTTTACTCTTATCCAAACTTTTAGAAAATTTAAATTAGCTTAGCTAGTAAAGATCTGGTTGTTCATAGTAAAGATTTGGGGTTGAATCCCACCTTCACCACTTAGCCAAATTTTGAAGGTGCTGGTAAGTGTAGCTGGTAAATTCTTTGCTGTTGATTCCCAGCTTTACACTTACCCTCTAAAGAGAATACATGTTCAATCCTGTCACAACTTTACTAATTGTACCTTCGACAATGATTAGGACTGATGACGTGTGGGTGGGCTGTTGCAGTATTCCCATCAGTTGACTATAATGTTAATGTTGTGGATAAGAATTTTGTGTATCACTGGATCTTGATGTGCCTTGTATTATTGGTTCTTTTGCCAACTTCAACAAATAGAAAATACTGTTCAGTCGATTCCAGATTCTAATTGAAAAAGTCAATGTGCAACTTTGTTGTGTCTCATTGTACTTTAGTGCTAGTATAGTTGGCCACATGTGCTATGGCTGTAATCCTTGTAACATTCCTTTGTGCATCAAGATACAAGGAGTAATTTTTCTGCAAAATCTCTACATGGCTATTTAGCTGTAGCACAAAAATGTGTTTGGATCTTAATAAGGTTTGTAGAAATTTTTGTTGCGCATGAAATTTGACCATGAATAACTTTAGATTGCTTCCAATTTCCTTTAAATGTGTTATTTATGCTAAGGCTGACAAAGGTATTGTCTATGCTCTTTTAATATGGTAAACTTATGATTGGCCTTGCTTCATTCTTCAATCAGATTTTGTTGATTGCTAATAAGTTACAATAGTTTATGGTTTCCTATGCTTTTTGTGTTCATGATGAAGCTACAAGCAATCCTAATGCTGTTTGCAACTATATTCCAGGCAGAGTTGCAGATGCAAGAAGTGAAAAATGTTATGGTGCACAACCTGTCGGTAATGGATTGTTTGCTGTTGTTCACATTCACCAAATTGCTTCAACTTTATAAATTTTATCTACCTCATTCTCTTCTTTTCTTGTCAAATTTTGGTTTAATGGTTGTGCTCTCGAACCGACTGAAACCAGTTTTCCTTGTCATCCATTTGATATGGTGCCTTTTTGCAGCCTGGTATGGTAACTACTGATCTTCTTATGTCCGGGGCCACAACAAAACAGGTATTATATTCACTTGTAAATTTATATGTGGTTTTCCAATGTCCCAGCTATTGGTTCTGCTCTAACATAAACTCAAATTACAGGCCAAATTTTTTATCAATATATTAGCTGAGCCGCCTGATGTGGTAAGGGCTGCACTAATCACTTCTGTGTGATGGCATGATGCATACTTTATTGGAGTTTGAAAGCAAACAAGATAGCATACATTTATGACTCCAACCTTTAGCCTTTTCTGCTGGTCATATTTTTAAGGTTGAATGACAAATACTTCAATACCTTAATTTGGTGAGTTTGAATATTAAATCGATCTTGAGTCATCAAATGATGATCGACCATTAGATCATATGTCTACTGGCTGTTACCCAAATCTGTACGAATCAGTGTTCCAGTTTAGGTGAATACGTAACTACTCCAAGGCACACTATTTTTTTCTGTTCTTATCCCTTCTCTTTCTTCACTGCTATTTCTGGCATCCTCAGTTGATGCTCCAGCAAGTGAAGTTTTAGTTTAGTGAATACTTTCCTTATGTTGACTATATATTTTCCTGCAAAGAGAACTTACACCTGTGATGTTATACGATCTTGCCAATCTAGCTGCTAGTTACTAGTTCAAAATTTTCATTTAGTCTGGAGATGGAATGTTCGAGGTGATGGATCTCTGTGGAATAATTCACTAGTTTTTTATCAAGTGGAATATTTTTTTACAATATCTAATTTAAAAGAAAGGAATCATGTAATACAACAATGAGTGTGGGCTCGTCCCTAATCCATTATGGTTTACAGTTTACACTATTAAACCTTCCTGATGAACTGGCTCAAGAATCGATGTATAAATTGTCATTAAGTGCTCAAGGTTGAGAGTCAGATGCAAGGCATGTAATACTACTAAGTGTCTTAACATGCAAGAGAAGAAAATGGTATGGGATATAATTTCTCCAGTTATGCCTTCCTGTTAGGTCCATCCAAATCTTAATTTGAATCAGAATCCCACGAGGGCAGATCCTTGCGGCGGGACATAACAAGCACAATTTAAAATATCTTTAATGTACCTCATGGTGAGATTTCATTGAGCTGCAGTTTGAAGAGTTCTCTACATCATTTGGCTTCACATAAATAGAAAAACCAAAGTTTCTCGGAGGTCTTATCTGAATTCTCTATAAGTTTTATTTAGTTAGGAAAAGGTCAATCTGGTCTGTTTTGACATAACTATGGTCACATGTATATTCTCCGGTATCATGTCGGGGTTGGCAATTTTGTGAATCTAACACACTGAAGTAAGGGAGGCGCCATCGGTGTTGTTGCGATTTGCTTGTTTAAGCCACTTTTGTTATTAGTCTATTGTATATTTTATGTTATCTAAATTTTATGCTTATGGTGCTAATAGTCATATACCAAATATTTCTCCTTTTGCAGGTTGCTGCATTCCTTGTTCCATCCATCAGATCAGTCCCTAGCAGTCAATCCATGAAGCCCACCTACATTCGATTTCTCACGGGCTTCAAAGCTTACTCCCAAATCTTTTCAGTTAAGAATTCTGTTCCTTGTTAAAATTCCTTGATGCTAATATTCCTGTTACAGAATAAGCCAAACTGATTGATTCATTTATCATTTTTGCTTCTTGCAACTAGAGACTTGCTTTCGGTGCACGACGGAACAGATATCTCGTCGAAGATTGAATGACTTGGCTAGCTTGTAGGTTATAATTTTGTGACAAAAAGCTTTTAAAATTTGTAATGCACCATCCTTTCGTGAAGGATTCCGAAGTAGGCTAACCATTTATTTTGATCGAGTAAATTATTGTTTGTGCTGCTTGAAGGTGCCCTTACCGATCTGTTGGCGTAAAAAGAACAAGTAGCGGAACTGCACACTTCTGCAATTGTTTGATTCGGTATAGTATTTGAATTTGTAAAATAATTTGAACGCCAAATCTATGCAAGTGTACCAGCATCTTGTAGGGAGATTTCTCTAACCCCAAGCTTAAGAATGATCCTCTCAGGGAAAAAGCAGCACCTCAGTATCTAAAGTGTAAATTCCCAGTGTTCATGTCAAATCAATGTGAGTACTCTGTTTACAAAAGTTAGGTTTGGTGAGTGATGACATATTTCAAATCTTGATAATGTTAATTTTTTCTGCAATCATTCATCACTTTGCTAAGACAATCCACATTCGTGTTTTAAGATGCTTAGATGATGATCAACTTTTTGGATACCTAAATGTCATGCTTTCTCAATTCTCCAGTTTGCTTCATTGTCGATACTACTATGGATCGAAATATCAGATATCGTGATCGTGGCACTAATCTATCAGCATTTATTTGAGATCTGTAGAATCTCTTGGATTTCTTTTAGAAATTTGATGGATCTCAAATGAGATCGAGAACGATGTATAAAATGCATCACGTGCTTCCCTTGGGTCAGAAAAATGTGTTAGAATAACGTTAAATATTCCTTAGATGTTGTCATTCCTTGGCGTCCTCCCCAAGTCAGTTTGACCGGCCAAAACCTTCTTCTCCAAGCATGATCTTATGACCAAAAGAGGATACATGGGGGCTCGAGCTGCGTCTACATCTCTCTATATATGTGCTCGGATGGATACAAGAGTGGGCCGTGAAGGAGTGATACAGACATGGGAGAGGCGAAACAAGTGAAGTTGTATGGCTTCTGGCTCAGCCCTTACTGCACGCTGGTCCATCTTGCTCTTAAGCTCAAGGGGGTGGCCTATGAGTACGAGGAGGAAGACCTCACCAACAAGAGCGCCACGCTTCTGCAGCTGAACCCGGTGCACCAGAAGGTGCCGGTTCTTGTGGTGGACGGGAAGCCGGTGGCGGAGTCGCGTGTGATCTTGGAGTACATCGATGAGACGTGGGCGGAGCCTTCATTCCTCCCCAGTGATCCTTACTCGAGGGCTAGGGTTCGCTTTTGGGTTGATTTCTTCTACCAAAGGGTAAATTAACGTCTTATTCTTTGCATCTCAGGATATGAGTTTTTCGAGTTCTTTTGGCGTTTAGGACTCTTTTATGTAGTTGTTCGTTCTTCTTTCTCTTGTCTCTACCGTCAGAACTCCCACGAAAGTATTGGCCAACTCAGTTAGGAAGTCATGAAACCACTGTTCATAAACCATAGAACAATTTATGTCTACCAAGAGAGTGAGAGATCGATCTCGTAGTCTGATATTTAGAATATATATAAGAGTGATATTGATAAGGTCTTAATGTGTGTAGTTTTACCTCACTCGAACTCTGATCTCCAAGTCGCAAAGGAGCAACATTTCTGCTCTATCCAGATTACATTTCTGCTCTATCATCATAAATCAACCAGCTTAAACTCTTATATTGTATTATAGCTAATGTATGGTTTCTCTGATTTCTGTACTTGTTGTAAGAAAAACAATTAGTAAGAGTGCTCGTAATTCAGAAGAACAAAGAATGACTGTTTCCTTTAGCCATTTGGATTTAATTTGATAGGATTTTATTACGACTCACACATACCTTTTTGTGGTTTTGGGGATTGCAGATGGTGCCTTCTAGTTATGCCATTATACGTTCCCAGGGAGAGGAACTGGAGAAGGCAACAAAGGAGTTCATCGAGGTACTAAGAATACTGGAGAAAGGAATCATGGAGGACTTCCCACGGAAGAAGGGGCCATTTATCAATGGCAGCTCCCCTGGTCTCCTTGACATAATTGTAGGTGCAGCCAATCCAGGAACGAAGGCCATCGAGGAGGTGACTGATGTGAAGCTATTTAATGAGGAGATGACACCACAACTCTACTCCTATGTTCATGCGTTTCTGAGCCTTGACCTGGTCAAGAACACAGTGGTGCCTTACGACAAAGTGTTGGAAGCTATCAAGGAACGCAGAATGATGGCTCTCTCTTCTTCTAAAGAATAGATTTTATAATATTATATATGTATGTAAACTTCTGCAAATTTTTGGTGTTATCTGAATTGTGTTCTACTTAATTCACCAGAAAAAGATAATGGGAGCTCTGTGAACAAAGGGAGAGTCAAAAAAATATGCCAGAGGAATGCAACATCACTATTGTTCACTGACCGCTGTAGGTTTAATTATGGGTGATCAGCAATACTTTACCAAGGAATTCCTCACAGATGAGTTTGCCCATAACACAAACATATGAACATCATATGATTTGCATCTTACCTGAAGAAAAGAACCTATGCAAGTCATAATAATTCGATCCATATGCTAATGTGACATTTCAAATAATTTTATACAACATAATACTGAGATGTCATCCACCCTTTTTTGCATAAACAAATATAAACTTTAATCTACGCTCACAGACATGTGGACGACGAGCTACAGTATCCTTAAACTCATGGGTATAACGTGGTACTTAAGTGGAAGTATATATTCCATGTAATAAAGATTTCAGCAGAAGAGAGGCTTCCAATAAACAAAACCAGAAAAGCAATTCATTCGAGCTGAAAGGGAAAAGGGAAATCCACATAATCGTGTTAGATTTCAAAAGAGCTCACGGACAAGCTTTTTGGCATTGCCAATTCCACTCAGCTGAGCCACAAAAATCAAAAGTTAGACTTTATAGCCAAAAAGAAGATTAAAACAAAAGGGAGATTGGTACTTTTCCTTTTCCTAGTGGTCTCAGTTTCACATGGATCAAACTAGGTTAGATTTGATGCTCAAAATAATTTCTAGGAATTCTTTTCATGTTGCTGCCTATGTGCGTGCCCTTTTTCAGGTGCGCACCTGAAATTTTCATCAGGTTTCTGCTTTACCCTGCAAGAAATGTTAAAGATTTGCTTTTTGTTGCACAACATCAGTAATTCTCTGAAGCCCAATTGCAGGAGCGAAGACTCAGACCATCAGCATGCAATCGGTGAATCACATGAGATGCTATATGTATAATTTCACAGCCATGCAGGAGGATTCAAGCATCATAGTCGACCTGCACAAAGATCAGCATGCTGCTAAAGGATTTCTTACAGATGAATCCATGTTTCTTATTGAAATTATTAGATTTCAAGCTTCTATAACTACACACGATCACATCTTGCATCCTTATTTACTACCAAATCACACAAAACGTTGGGAGATGAAGCACGACATCAGCAGGACATGGGAGGAAGATCACCCTTGAGGCCGTCGTTGTCGGTCGGCTGCAGCGGCGTCTTCCGGAACACCGAGCTGCCGAAGAGAAGAAAACCGACGGCGTGACCGACGACGGCGGCGATCAGCACGCCCCCGTTGAACGACATGACCGCCAGCATCACGAGGTAGGCGAGCCCGACTCGCGCCGCGTGCAGCGCCGTCCGGGCGAGCCCGGCGGCGACGTGGCCGGTCCCGGGCCTGATGAGACGGCAGTGGTTGAGCCACTCGACGAGGAAGGAGAGGGCGAAGACGAGGAGGAGCGCCAGGGCGTACATGCCGCCTCTGGTGCCTGGCCATCCCGAGAAGAGGATCTCGGAGTTCTTGCCCCAGAAGAAGGTCATGTGGGTGTAGTGCCGCTTGGCCATGTTGGAATTGTTCATGCTCATATCGCCCATCCCGCCGTGGTCCATCGCGTGAATCCTCCTGGTATGCACCTCTTCGTCGTCGTCGGAGGTATTATTAGCATTGAGGAGGAGGAGAAAGAAGATGAAGGCAAGATCTAATGTACTTATGGACAGGCGTGAGGAGTACTTTGCATGCAGTACAAACAAACACCCAGAAATGGTCGTACAAGTCCGGAAGCAACGGCCGTGTTGGCACCGCTTCGATGTGACGGAGATTTTTTCTTCAGATTAGTCAACAAAGGAGGCAACATTTGGGACTACGTGGCCGAACAAATTGTCCGGACTTGGGTAGAACCTGGTCAAAGTCAAATAATAATCTTTTCGATCTCCTGTAGCCATATATATATATATATATATATATATATATATATATATATAAGAATAAATAATCATAATTTCATCATTTAAAATTCCCTTTTCAAGAGACACGTGTTCAACGAAAAAATAATTTCGTTAATATTTAGTTAATTCTATTATGTATAAGAGTGATCGATGTGGGAACATAACAGGATATTTTCTTGGCATTTAAATAAAAGAGGGTCTGATTTTATTTGAGTCTTTTGTGAGGGGGAAAAACAATATCTTCACTCATAATAATTCCTCCATAATATTTCCATTCCACTCAACTAGTTCTTTGTATAAGTGAGTGAGTGATCACTCACTTCATAGCTCTATAAAGGAATCTGCTTTCAGAAGTTACAGGTTTATTTGTTATATCATTATAATACAAATAAAATTTTTTTTTTTCTCCCAAAGGGTGAAAACAATATTATTCAGTGTAATTATCCCCCAAATTATTAGAACGGAAAAATGAAAAATGAGTCTATTGGTTTAATTAATATTTATGAGGAAGAAAACCATCCAAAACTTTTTAATGTATGAAGAATGTATAAATAAAAAGATTTAATATTTTAGTAATTTGCAGAAGAAACTTAGCATCATAAGTTCTCTTGCAGAATGACAATCTGACAATTGATATTTGGCTTAGAAGACTGATGCGATCGTCAAATACGCTTTAGGATTCGAAAACAACAAGTCATATCTAATAATTATATTAGTGTCCTGGATCTAATGGGTTAATGGATCTATCAATTTTGTTTGATCAAAATATTAAATTAAAATTTATAATAATCATTCATCATATTTTTATAAGTCAATATTACTTTTACTTTTCATCGATGTGAGACTAATAAGGAGAATTAGTGTACTTAATAAATGAAAATAAAGAATGTTTGTATTTGGCAAAATTTTGATGACTAAAAAGAATTATAAAAAATCACATAAATATTCTTAAAATAACAAATAAAAAATGCTCCTCTTTAGCTCTGGTTGTGGTTGTGGTGGAGCTTTCATTAGCTTCGTCGCACCCACCGTCGCCCTCTTCGTGTCCTCTTCCGCTTAGTCTTATTTCCGGCAATAACTACTCTGCTGCCGAACTGAGACCTTCCGCGGGACCGCCGGGCCGGTCCACCATCACACCGCAAGCTAAGGCGTGTGCTCCTTCGTCGCCTGCGGGGATGCTTCGCCACGCGCGGCGGCGCTCCCGCTACGGCCCCCAGTTCTGCGCCGCCGCTGCTGCCCTCCTCCTCCTCGTCTCCCTCTCCGTCCTTCATTCTCGCCTCTCTTCCGCTTCCTCTTCCTTCCCCCTCCGCCTCGGCCTCCCCTCCGTCCTACCCCGTCGCGCCCCCTCGGATCGCGACCCCGCTGCCCTCTTCGACGACGCCGACGCCGACGACAACGCCCTCAACGAGACCGCCGCCGAAGACGACCGGATCGACGAGCTCGACGTGCTTGAGGAGGAGGAGGAGGTGGACCGCGGCCGGAGTGCCCAGGAGGAGGAGGAGGGAGACGCCGATGAGCAGGATCCCGACGAGCCAGCGGTCACCCGGACTCTTAGCTCCGGCCTGTTCTGGGATCACGCCCTCGGCGTTGCCCGGAGGCGGTTCGGCCAGCTGGAGGAGGATCCGCGCGGCGACCGCTTCCTTGATTCCTACGATGCCCGTCACTTTCGGACCAAGACCGCGTTCGGGTCGGACGACCAGCCGGTGGATGAGGACGTGCGGCTGAGGCTCGACTCGATCCGGAGGATCGAGGATGCGCTTCTGCTCAAGGCGGGCTCCGGTGACTCGCCTCTGCGGGAGGGGTGGGCGCGGTGGCTCGAGGGGAAGGGGAATTTCCTCCGGCGGGATCGGATGCTCCGCTCGAACCTCGAGCTGTTGAACCCCAAGAACCATCCTTTGCTTCAGGATCCGGACGGGCCCGGCCTGGCGACCCTCACTCAAGGCGATCGGATGGTTCAGAGGGTGCTGCTGAAGGAGATGGAGAGTATTCCATTTAATGTGGGTCGGGGTGGTGAGGCCAAAAGAGCCGAAGGAAGAAGAAAACTAGAAGTGGAGAATACGAGAAGGCAAGAGGAAATTCCGGACGGACAGAGGAAAAGAGCTACATCGGAGGGTCGAGTGCATGCTGATGGTCGGCGATGGGGGTATTTTCCTGGTATAGACGCCCATCTGACGTTTACAGATTTCATGGAGCAGTTTCTCGATAGCAGGCAGTGCAAAATAAGAGTTTTTATGGTGTGGAACAGCCCACCTTGGACTTATGGTGTCCGGCACCAGCGGGGACTGGAGAGTCTTCTGCATCATCATTGGAATGCTTGTGTTGTTGTGTTCTCAGAGACAATGGAGCTCAACTTCTTCGAGGACTTTGTGAAGGATGGGTACTGCATTCTTTGTCTAAAAAGTGGTGTTTTATAATAGTTTTGCAGACACTAATTAGCTGGTAGTTTAACTTAAGCATTTAGAATAAATTTTATTGTTCCTTGTTGGTCCCTACCTCTCTACATCAGTGTCTTCCTTACTTTCCCCCTTCCTCATAACTCCTTATCCTGCTTCCAAGGTTTCATTCAATTTCTTAGTGGTTAGTGACAATACATGACATTTTGATATCAGATTTTGTGAACCACATTCTGCTGAACTGAGCCAAGGACTCCTTTTAATGCTAATGCCTAATAGCAGGGTATACAAGTGTTCTAAAAAACTGATCTTTTTTCTTTCTCAATGCATCTTGTGCACATGTAAATGCAAAAACTGAAGATGATGTCCAATTGTATTTGATCTTTATTAATCCCTCATTGCTATGAGTAATAGGCAGGGATGTGAGGACTCTCGTTTCATGATTGCCCTGGTTAAATGCTGTTAATGAGAGTATCGATGTATTGGTAATAACATCCAGTATTGACTAAAAAGTAGGTTTTTTAAACAAAAAATATAAGAATCACATAGTGCATATGCCTAGGTGGTTGACCCTATGAATTTGTTGTATTTCCAATAAATTAAGGTTATGTGATGAATGACATATGAACTTTTGCTGTTATAAGTAAGTTGAATTTTTTACCATGATTTGTGTTATGAAATAATATATTATCCTTTTTCTCTTCACATTGTTAAAGATATTTATTCTCCATCAAAATTAGACTTCTAGAGTTAAATTTAAACAGTTCACAAATGTCTCTGTTAGAAAATTCATTTTGTAACTTGATGTCCCGCATACAGGTTTAGAGTTGCAGTTGCCATGCCAAATCTTGATGAACTTTTGAAGGACACTCCAGCACATATTTTTTCATCTGTATGGTTTGAGTGGAGGAAGACATTACATTATCCCATTCATTATAGCGAGCTATTACGTCTTGCTGCTCTCTACAAGTAAGCTGTCAATTTTGTTTAAAGATTTATCCCAAACTAAGGTCCTAATATTTGTTTGCTTGTTGTAGTATAGTTTTGTGGATAGAAACTTATGGATATTAGCTAGGCCATTTTGCCTCACAATTCTTGTTTGATCACAAATATCATATATGCTAACTCATCAGATAATTACTTCTAAACAAATTATTCTCTGATAATATATATATATATATATATATATATGTGTGTGTGTGTGTGTGTGTGTGTGTGTGTGTGTTTCTAAGATTATGAATTTCTCATCTTTCTGATCATTCAACATGATCAGAATGACAAACACATTCCAAATAAATCTCTAATATTGGTTATGAATCTTAGTCTCTAGACCTCCTAGAGTTCCACAAGCGAAAGTGAGCAGAGCCAAATTTTCATCCACTTTCTAACTTTATGATTAAGAAGTTTTATCTCCATGGGAAGATTCCTACTTTTGGTTTATGCCTAGACCAAGGAATTATGAAGTAAAATTTATGAAATATTTTTATGCTAATATATTACATAACAAATTGGCTTCTTTTCAGAATCTTTAATTGTACTATCCCAGTGTCAAACAATAATAGCAATATAAGTGGATGGGTTTATGATTCTAAATCTTCTGATTAGTTTAAATTGTGGTACTCCATATACTCATAGTATTACAACATCAGTGTCGTATATTTTTTTAATTATTATCCTTATGTGTGTCCCTGTATCTCCATTTTGTCTTTTGCCGAATTTAAACTTGGATATGCATGCATATTACATTCATGTCCCCATGTCCATGTGCCATTGTTGACTTGATCTATGTGCTACCAAGGTACAAGTTAAAAGGCAGTAGCATCAAAGATGGTCACTCGACTATAACCACATAATATTTATTTTAGAGTTTAATATAAAACACTAAACACATTTTAACTATAGACTAACAAGGTCATTGTCACTTAATTATTCGATTTTTTTTTCTTTACAACACCTAACATTCTGGCACGAACAAGCAAAGAGTTTAAGTTTCTTTCTTTGTGTCTTATTAATGGTATATAAGATGAAATGGCAAGTCACTAGTTAATATTCAACTTATTGATGAGCCAACTTAGACCAAGCTTTGCTCCATTCAGGCTCAGCTTAACTTACGTTAGCGGAGCTCAAGACCGGCCCAAAATCAAAATCATGCTTAAAATGATGTTCAAGATTAACTCATAATAATTTTGCAAGCTCAATCTTGGTTTAAATTTTGTTCATTCGATAAGACAATAGTCTACAAAACTAGAGATTTTGGTTCTATCCTCAATGGAGTTGACTTTTGGTCTCATTTTTGAAGTAGTTTTTTTTTTTTTTCAGTTGAGTTGATTTTGGTTCTCCTTTTTGAATGAACAATTCTTTTCACCCGCTCACCTACATGTTAAATGGGAGTAAGACATAAATTTGCAATTAAAATGTGTCATACATAAATGAGTTTGTTGAAGAGTCTGCTCGGGAGCATCTTCACAAACTTATTGGTGAGTCGATTGGCTAGCCTAAACGAGTGGAGCCTTGCCATGTTCAAGACTGGTTCATTTAATAATTGAGCTTCATAACCTTGGCATGAGCTTTTTCATGAGTTGAAAACTGACTTGCTTGTGAATGGCTTTACTCATTTGCAACCCTAAGTAAATATGTGATCTCCGAAACATAATCCATTGTGTAGTTGTACTAACATCTCTTTATTTATATTTGTTTGTTAGCATCAAGTTCCATCTTATCTTTCAACTATCAGATACTATCAAGCACCATGTTTTCATTTGTCATGTTGTTAATGTACTGAAATTGAGGATCTGGAAAATAACCTATGAAGTTTATTAGCTTACCCGTCAATAAAGAAAGTATATTTAAGGTAATTTGCATACTACATAAGCAAGCATGAGCTATATGGCACATAATACAGGCATGGCAAATGACATAACTTAGTAGTATGGTAAATGTTATGACCACTGAAGCTGTTCCATTTTGCCCTTTGTAACAAGATTTTTTTTTTTTCCTTTGATAATCCAGATATGGTGGTATATACCTTGATTCAGATATTATAGTTCTAAACCCTCTGCATTCACTGAAGAATTTTGTTTCAATTGAGGATAACACAGGCGGCAATTCAGTCTTTAATGGTGCAGTGATGGCATTCGAAAAGAACAGGTACTGAAACTGTATATGTTTGCCTAACTTCATGTGTTTTATGGATATAGAGGCAAATCTACTTGTTTGATACAACTTTATGATCAATAATGCCATGTAGGATGTCTTGATCCTGATTATGTCATCTGAAGTTATCTTTTAGTGTTTGTATCCAGGTTCAAATGTAGTAACTGTGGCTTAGATCTTCATTTTGCCCAAATCAGACAATATGGACTAAGAACGCATAGTTGCACATTTGTTCTAAGCAAAGTAGGACAACTTAAGTATTGACACTAGAAGCTTGGTTGGGAATCAACTTTCTTACCTTAAATACCGAGTTTGCTACGTACATGTGAGCATTATTTTTCATGAAGTGTGATAGATTATCCTGTTGTTTCAGAAATGCATTCTGTGAGGTGATAATTTACTTTGAAATGGAAATAAGAATGTTGAGAATGATGCCTAAAATAGAACGTACGGCATAATAGTATTTCATTTGCCTGTTTAAGTGTTACAATGTCCACTGAAAGATCAGTAGTTGTAATCTATTGTAGCTTCTTTCTTTTAGGTTATAAAAGTCACAATTTTTCCAACAGGATTCACATGACTACTTGATCTGGATCTGAGAGCAGCCATATCATTTTGTATAACATTTTTCCACTAATACATCTTTAGCTTTATGTATTAATTCTCACAAATCTATATATTTGTCTGCAGTTCTTTGATGCTCGAGTGCCTAAACGAATACTATTCAACATATGACGATACCCTTTTAAGGTGGAATGGTGCTGATCTCATGACAAGAGTTATAAAAAGGATTTCTGACAAGGCTGGGAAATCTTCTTTACAGCTTGACATAAAGATGGAACCTCGGTTTGCATTTCATCCTATCAGTTCGATAAATATTACAAGGTGCTTCTTTCTTTGATATAGATCTTTTGTTTTGAATTCCATACCATTAACCATTCTCCTAATAGCTGCGGTTAAATGAGCTAGTTAGAACAATGTGGCTAGTAATTTGTTGGTTAGCTTGTCTACTGCTAAGATTATAGTGTGTGACCTTTAAGTTATGTATACAGTGAGGCGTTTGCTCCATCTTTAAAATTTTTCTTGTAGGGAATTCTGTGGAAATTCTGTGTTGCTTTATAACTCGTATCATCTAGTCTTCTAGTTTTATACGCAACAAACATAACACTGCACTTGCATACCCCTCTTAATTCCTGGCATCACTCTCCATAAGAAAATGACATTTGTCAGCAAAATTCTGACATCGCTGGACATGTTCAACAAGCTAACCACCCGTACTCTATGTTAGCATTATCGCTCAACAGTTTGAATGGATTTGTTACAGGTACTTTGCAGAGCCTGCCGATCAATTTGAAAGAGCTGAACAAGATGATCTTTTAAAAAGGATGCTGAATGAATCAATCACATTTCATTTCTGGAATGGCTTGACATCTGCGCTGGTTCCTGAACCTAACAGCCTTATGGAGAGGCTTCTAAATCAATACTGTCTCCATTGTCTTGATGTGTTGTGATTTTGCATGGGTGATCCGACCGTCCAAACATCGTGTTTTCCATTGAAGGAATGACCTCTTGGTATGCCCAAGAAATGGGATGGTGCATGGGTGCTGAAGTGAAAATTCAGGGCTTATAAGCAGAAATCAAAGAGGAGCTGCCTTCAGCTATGTTGGTCAACTTCCGAATGACAGATCTTTAATGAAATCGATTAGATTAGCATGCGATGCTGATGCAAGAAATAAAAGAGGAACCCGTGGAATCCAGATTAGATGCTTGTGTGACTAAATAGAGATTTTGAGCACAAGAATAGTTATATATTTTTGCATATTTGAAAATTTACAAGGTGTAGATTCTTTGAAATTATCACTTGAAAAGGTTTCTGCAGTGTGACTTTGAGAAAAATTGTACAATTGTACCTTCAACCATTCATTATGTTGATGTTTCTCCTAAATAAGTTTTGATGTGTCATTACTCCTTGAATAATCAGATTGTTGTTTCAGTGCAATCAATCTACTTGATGTGTGAAGTTGGTGTAATTGACAAAGAGGTGACTCGGAACTCTCAAGGGAAAGAGTCTTATGGATCCTTTTCTTTTCCTGTAGGCTCTGACATTCTAATAATGTATATCTTTTTGCGGGTTTTTAATTACACATTCAACTTATAATTAATTATCTAAAGTGAAATTACAGATCTAAATCATATTATTACACATAAATCATATGATTAAAAGTGACAACAATAATAAAAGTAATAAATGTTTATTTTTGATAAAGTATCAAAGTTTTTACTTTCTAGACGTCACATTATGCTAACATTAAAATAAAATAAAAAACCCGCGTAGTAATTTTAATAGAGTGAAAAATGAATGATGATATATTACAAGATATGTATCTCCTCAATTTATCTCTCCATTTAATTAAGATATTGGGCTCACTTATTTGGATCGATATATCATCATCTCCATCGAAACGAGGATCACTGATAGGAACATCCTCTGTTAATCTAAATCACTTGGATCGTCTCGTCTACTGACCATGTGCCATTTCTGAACTTTCGTTTTCTGCAGAAGTCAATCTCCAAAGCTTTCGATTTTTGGCCATCCTCTGTCAGCTTGTGCCTTCACGAACTCTGCTAAGAGCTTGATTTCATCCTCCTGCAGCCGTGGTCCAAATGTGCATTGACCTCTCGGCGTACATCTCTCTCCGAAACCCTGATGATACAATTCTAGATTCAGAGCTATCGATGCTTCAGTTGCAGACAATAACATGAAGGTAAGAGGAGGCTACTTGCCGGCATCCTTCCCTTTCCATAGTAAGTGATGTCGTATATTCCCTCCTCTGTGGCAACACCGTTCCTGCACGAGACCACGTACCTCAGTGTGCAAAAAAGATGCGGAAGAGCAGCGGCTGGCTTACCTTTGCAGATCTTTCATGAACAGAGTGGCACCCTGAAAGGAGGAGGCAAACGAATGAGGCAAATGAGGAACCACCAAAAACTGGTTACATTATGGGAAACGAAAGGAAACCAAAACACTCACAGGCTGCAAAAGGTTCCCTCCCATGTCATGGCAACCGATACAGGCTTTCTGAAACAGAGCCGCACCATTCGATATAGACTGGCCATAGGCTACTGTGACAAGTAACCAAACATGACTTGCAAGTCTCGATGATGATGATATGTATACAGGTCATCGTTGCATCGTATAAGCTGTTGCGTTCGGGATCAAAAAGTCTAAGCCATTCATTCAAAAACAACAAAGGTCCATGTGTAGAATTTATGGGCTTCAAATTTTTTATTGTGATGCATAAAAGTAGTCTTTGGCTTTCCAAATGCAATTTTTTGTAATTATAAAGGCTTGTGCTCGGAAGCTTTCAAAAGAATTTGGTTATTTATGATCGTAAACGCATAATGTTAACCTTATATCGAGTGATTTTTTTTTCTGCCATTCAGCTTTGTGTATGTAACGTAATGTGATGTAATAGATCTAATTAGACCGAGTGTCTTCGATTGTCTTAATTGTTTCTAGTGAAATCTTTCTAATGTGATGTGGTTTCTACAATGGCATATGCATGCATTTGGCGTCACCGGAAGCTGACTTCCAAGGCGTTATGCCGACGTGGGATGACACGTCATCGACAACGCACGCATCAACGAGTCGATGTTTCCAAGAGAGATTATGGCATGGATGAGGTGATGAACCCAGCGAAGGACAGCCTTGAAATAATTACCAGCGACGGAGGGTAATAAGGGGAAGAGGGCGGGCGCTCACCAGGAGCGGATAAGGCGAGGATTGCAGTAGCGGCCACGAGAGGAGTCGCCAGCCGCTCCATGACTCCTCCCGGGGTTCCGCCTCCTTGCTCTTGGCGGAGCGGAGCAGCCTCTCGCCTCTTCGACCAGTCCTATGCAGAAGGTTGTTAGCGTTACCTGGAAAGCTAAACGATGTTGGAAGGAGAAGCATCGCAGCTTTTGCTTTGTGAGGTTACCTTCGGGCGGAAGCAGCAGGAGCTGTTGCAGCAGGTGGAGACCAAGCAAAGAGGCTGCCGCATCTTTCTCGCAGAAGAACTCCTAATAACGGATTTGCTTGGAGGTGAGGGAAAAGTCGCCGAGAAGTTAGAAATGTGGGCTGCGAAACATGCTTACCGGAGAAACCAAATCCAGATCAAAGCGGATGATGACCTGCTCAGGTTTCTGATGTCAATGGGTGGTACAGGATTGGTTGGGACTTTTTTGATGTTATATATGCAAGACGATGTCCGTAATGCTCTAGATTTTAATCAAAATCCCCTTTAATCGTCATCAAAAACTTTTACATGACACGAGTGCAACCTTGACTCCAGTTCAAAGAAACAAACAAATAACCTAGTAATTACATAGGAACAAAACATAAGGTCCGACAAACAAGAACGTCAGATATATGGAATCATCAAGCAGACTGCCGTCACAATTACTTTGCTGTTCCGAATAAGTTCAGCAGTCAACCTCCACATTAAAGACTATAGAAAGCTTCGGATGTCCTTCGGAATCATGCAGGAGTGGTAGATCCAGGAGTCCAAAAAGAACAAATTACCCTTGGGCTTTCTCTGGCGTTAGCCATTTGTTTCTTCTCTGCTATTTTGCAGACCTGCGTAGCCTAAATGCTGAAAAATGGTTGACGATTCGGGTTTCTGATAACTTATCGCTGCTTGGCATCTTACTATTCATTCTTTGTTTATCAGAGGATATAGATGAATGCTGCAGGATCGCAAACAATGAAGGACCTGAACTTGTATCCACCTCAGTCTTCGATGTACAAGTTGATTTCACCTGTGAGCCGTTGAACTTTGCTGATGAAGGCTTCCTATGTTGCTTTTCCATCTGATCCTGCAGGGTGCAGCCAACATACCATCAGATTTCTTTAACCATAAAACCAATATCGTGTGTTAAGAATTATTCATTCATTCATTCATATATGCCTAAAATATATATAATGATTTTCCTTGGAAAAGTACTACTATATGCAGTCATTTCACTATCTACTATATTATTTCTCATTGCTAGATAAGTCGCCCTTCTCATATAGTTTGAAAATTTCCACTCTATCCAGCATGGATGCTGATCACGGTTTGAAATTTTCCATTCTGTTTTGACTCATTGCTATACCAACTTTCAGGCCATTCCAAATTTGAATTCCATTTCATTTTCTTCATAAATACAAGATGTAAGAGAACTTCAAAGAAAAAAAAAAGATAAATAAATCAAAATAACAAAGTTTCATGAGTTTTCATCTAAAAGCAACGTTGGATGCGCTTCCATACGATTGGGTGCGCTTTCCCGTAAGGAAAATGTACGATTAGAAAATCTCTACACCAGATAGTTAATTGCTAACACATCCCAACATGACCCTAATCTATAGGTGCAATTCAGGTCGGTTGGGCTGTGATGAACTTCAACCATAACCCAATTCAATCTAACCCAATTTCTATATTAACAGGCAGTATATGCTTCATATTGCCAAGTCTGAGCCAAGTTAAAAGTAGCTAAAGACTGAATACGGGTTGGGCTTTGACTTTGAGGTCATCCTAACCAACCCTATTTGGTCTGCAAAACCTAGTGGGCAAGTAAACCAAGAGCACCAAATCCAACCTGATCCAGCAGTTGAGTTGGCTTAGTTGAACACAACCATAAGACCAACAACCTATTCAATGACACTAAAAGGCATGGAACACAGAATTGAGAATTAGGATATGCTACAGCACTGATATTTCATTAATATATCGAATCAATTAAGATATTGGAAAATTCATGTATATTGCAGAATACCAATATTGTAAGCTTGCATACAAATCTACTATTCAAAGCAATATTCCATGGTGATCAACATATCCAAAGTGTAACTTGTGAGCAAAATTTATGCAGAAATAGGAGAATATAAAGCATGTTGCAAAGAACATTTCTGATTGAATTAACTATAATACTTTTATGTTTTAGCTATTTCAAACTATCCAAATATCCTGATAGGAATGGAGCTCAAATCATATCAATATTTATATCTTGGATTATAAAGAATTCATAATCAGATTTGGGATGGAATACATGTTATTGAAGCCATAAGTACCAAGATCTCCAATTTTGAGGCTTTTGTTGTGCCAAGTTGTATAGACCATTTCCAATGTGTTTGACTTAGTTGGTCAGCATGGGGCATGCTGGCTGGCACATTACCAATGAGATATGCCAACAAGAAGAAAATTCCTTTGAAAAAACTCCATCTTTAAAAAAAAATCACTTTTTATCTCTGCAGAAATAATATCTTTCTTGAATCGATGGATGTAATTATAAATAAATTTTAAGAAACACAAGAATAAATAATGTTAATAAAAATTAAGAGAGAGAGAGAGAGAGAGAAAGAAGTAAAAGCTTATGCTTCTTTGAAGTTTTAAGAATGTCACTAGATCGCTATTGCAAAATAAAACAAAAAATCAAAAAAGTTTGAGCCATGAACTTCTAAGAGTTACCACATTTTGATGGTTCTCAGAGGCTGTCAGACAACTCCTGCTATTACTATCATCTCGACCAAAAATGAATGCCCGTGCAGTTGTTGATCCTTGTTTGTGTGAATGTGGCATCGAAGAACCTTTTGCTCGACCAAGAAAAGATGCCTGCATGGTGACTTTAATTATTTGAAAGGATGCCTTGTTTAGACTGGAACGAATCCAATTATTAAACATTACAAACATGGCATAAGAAGCTACCATATTTGTAAAACAAAAACATGCAAATCAAAGGAAAATCAATTTGCATCCAATTTACCAAAAGTTTGTTATCAACAAACCTAGCATGCACAACTCAAAGTCTCAAACACTCGCAGAATAATAATCACATAATTTTACCTTTGAAGAGCTATTGCCGCTTCCCCTCATTAGCAGTCTATCAAAGTCAGCTGCAAGCATGTAAAGAGGATAGAAAGAGCACATGAAAATGTTGACGTCATAAAATTCTGTATGTAAAAGAAAAAGGAAAAGCACAAATGAAAATTGTTTGTTTACATGTAATTGTTTTCTCTCTCTTTTTGGGCTCAGACGCATTGTTCACCTTCTTAATAAGACCAAAAAATTCCCGGGAATCCCCATCATCTGCCAGAGAAATAAATGTGGATTCTTCCTGCGCATTTGGAAGTTCGTTATCAATTATTGTACCAAACATTAAAATAATAGAAATATCATATATATTAAGCAATTTTTAAATGCCAATTGAGAATTCAAATTATATGGCAACAAACATTCGAAACAAAATTAGGTTTTGAATAAGTCAGAGTCAAGAATGGCTCTTGGTTACTCCATTTTTCAATTTCATTTGCTACTCTAATTTGCTCTTAGTGCCACGTCAAATAACCAAGTTGAACAAACATGCATACCTTTGAGAATGATTTCAGTTAGAAATAATTACATAGTGCAACTGGATTTTAAGCTACGGTACAAATATGTCCAAAAAAAATAAGAGAGAGGCAAAACAAGTCATAATGCTATAGCATAACTATTTAGAAAAGAAAAGGAGAAAGACAATAAAGGGAAAATATCAAAAAAAAAGGAACAAAAAGGAAGAATTCTTGACTTGTACTTCATCTGATAGTCCTTCATGCAAACTTGATTTGCATATAAACATGCCTAAACCCTTTTTTCTTCAATTTGTTTGGGATTCAAAAATCACTCTGCATGCAACCAAAAATAAATCACAAAATATCTGATAAAAATTGTGAAATATTTACAAAATAAAATAATAACAAATAAAGCAAGAAGTTGATATGACTTAAACCTAGATCTAGCATTGGCTTAACCTATGACTAAACCAAAAAGATATGCACAAAGAAGTATGGGCAGCTCAACCATCTACATTTCCATATTTTTGGATGATAATTTTCACCAGAATAACTTTCCCCCTTCTTATTAGGCCACCCAAATTAATAAGTTTGCCTTGTAACTTCAGGCCATCTATCCTGGCATCACTCATCATCATAATCATAATCATCATCATCATCATCATCAAGAACAACATGAATGACAAAGCACAATATATATCCAGATTCAAACCATTTGGCATATAGGCAAAATTATTATTCCACTTAACTTGCATTCAAAGTCGTATCCACTGCTGAACTGAGAGAAATCATGCTCTTAAATGATCAACAAGCAACTATAATCTATAATCCAGAGCCAAAAGGGAAAAGATCCAGAGCCATAACGTTTGAGGTAGGTAAGCTGAATCATTCTTCTTTGTTAGCTTATATATAAAGTGATATCTCTTGCTGAAGCAAAAGAATCATATTCTAATACGATGCTTTACAAGACGTAAACTTTTTTGGTTCATCAATTTTTGAATGTCTATATAGTGACTTCTTGTGCACTATTGGGTAGGTTTTATATATATCTCAACTACATTAAATTAACATTCCAGTAACTCAACATTGGTTTCAGTTTTGACCCGAAAAAATGATCTAAATGTTGATAGTTTGACCCTTTTCTCTTTGCTATTCTAGATATTTCATACAAAAGGATAGAAGTAAATGAAATAAGAAGTTAACTTTAAAAAAAAGCAAAATACAGAAAAGACAAGCTCTCTGCTTCCTATATGGTCTCAAATATGGGCACTAAAGTGTGATATACATCAGTTTAGGCATGTTCCTGTAGGTATATGAAGTCAAAAGTTCCTCTATTCTTCTAAAAATTAACATTAGTTTCAAAGTTGAGCCACAATTGAATATTTTACAAAAATATAAAGAAAAGAAGGGCAAATAAGAATATATTGAATAGCATACAGTAGACATGGGTCCTAAATTTTAGTTACTGTCATATGATAGCTCTAGGATAACCAAATAGTCAAGATAATTCCTCCACAATTTTTTTTCCTTCAACTCCTCTGTCCCTTACTGCACACTTCCTCTTTCTCCTTTCCCTCCACCTCCTCCTCTGGACCTCCATTACCACCATCTCTTCTCAAGATGGAGGTGGAGGTTGGCAGGATCTAGAGGGAAGCAACGGAAAGGGTGGTAGTGGTAGTGGTAGTGAAGGAGGTGATGATGAAGTAGGTGGCGGTTGGCAGGATCTAAAGGAAAGCAACGGAAAGGGTGGCAGTGGTAGTGAAGGATGTGATGATGAAGGAGGGAGAGATGGTGATGGAGGAAGCGGACATGTTAGTGGTGATAGGGAGGGGTGGTGTTGGAAGAATAAAAGGACAAAATAGTTGAATGAAGGTTATGGAAGTTGGAAAGATTTGGAGCGGAAGTAAGAGGTACAATAGGAAATAGGGGAGGAATATAGATTGACATGGCAATCAAAGACAATCAACTATTGTAGGACAAAACTTTAAACTCTATATCATAATTCACAATTTCTTTGTATAGATATTGCACCATTCTAGTCTGTACCGATTTGCAAACTGAATTTTGAAAAAATCCTGAAAATAGAGTGAAAGAACTAAAAAGATATAGGACATGTATCATCCTATACAGGACGATACAAGCCTTAACAAAGCATATCGCTTAGTTTACACTGGTCCGTATACCTGTAAACTAACGATCCAATAATTACTGCTCATATTGTTCTGTACCAAACAGTATTGCAAACCTTATTTTCTACTATCATTTATTCTCAATAGATGCCTCCATTAGCCATGTTGGCAATCTTAATGGGTGAGGGACAAACGATAACAAAAAAGGGTAAGATTCTAGGACCAAATTGAAAATTTTCTACATGGACCAATTTGAAGCTATTTTAAAACTAAGTATAAAGATCATTTGAGACAATAGCCATTTTTGTTAAATTTCCAAGATTGACCTAGTTTCATTGTTTGTGTTTGAATACCGACAGATTGAATATGCATTTAGATGCAGAAAGTTTTCATTATATATTCATGACATGCACAAATAAAATTAGAATGAGAGATAGCATCTTAAAGGCTCCTGAAAAGATAATCCTTTAAATTCGACAAATCCTAATTAGTAAACCCTTGTCAAATCAAGTTTTCAATTTTCAGACCAAAACTTGTGCCAGTTCCTAACCCAACTAGTACATGTTTGGTACATACCAACACACCAATGCAAGGTATGTCAGCAAACCAATCTACATGGACCAAAGAGAAAAAAAGAGAAGAGAGAAGGAAGAGGAGAAGAGGAGGAAGAGTGGAAGGGAAAGAAAAAGAGGAGGATGCAAATGTGAAGGAAGAGGAGACCACTATGTGTACAATAGGAGGATGTGACAGCCACAATGACACAAGAAGGCAATGACAGTGATGCAATGAGGTGGATGAGGTAGCAAAAGTAGAGGACAGCAAAGCAGAGAGAGAAGCAACACAATTTCCCTGCCTGAATAAACCTATAAATGCAAAGAGTTACTTGTACTTATAGGATTATAAATTAGATCTTACTAAGAGTTACCTTGTACTTATATATTTGGATGCAAGAAAAGAAGAATCTCGATTGAATGGATTGCTTAACATGATTGATATATTACAAACACGCAGGGCTAATAAATGCTCAAAGAGAAACAACGACAATGTACTAAACATATTGAGTAACTTTTAAAACTTTCTGCAAAATTTATATGTTCTTGAGGGGTACCTGTCAGAACTGCTATCAGATACCAAACATAAAGACAAAGGAGACTATAGAAACTTACATTCTGCCTCAGTAAGCGCTGACGAGTTAAGGCTCGCTCAATCTCTTCATCATCTGACGATACATAAGCATCCTGATCATCAGTGTACATTTGTGCAACCATCTGTTTTGCCAATTTTGCATTTTTACAGGCGGCATTAGTTCGAGGTAGGTCATATGATTCTTCCTCTTCAGATTTCTCACTAAATTCTTCATTCTCCTCTTCTTCATGAAAAAAAGTTGGCTCTTTCTGTTTCTGACCACATTTCAATCTTTGCAGGAAATTGTCTGTTGCAGCAGTATCCTGTTGCTCAACCCACTTCTGATGAAGCAGATTGCGACTTTCATGATCTATTGGTGCTTCCTTAAAGTCAGTTGCAATCAGATCATTAACCACGTCATCATCATCACTTTCATCATCTTCTTCATTTTCTTGAAATCTCATCAGATCATGGTCACTATCATCTTCTTCTTCAGCCTCATCATCAACAAAAGCTTTAACAGGTCCATGTTCTGGACATGAGTCCTTATTAACAACCTTGTGTGGCTGAAGATCAATATTCTCATCGTCATCATCTTCTGATGATGATGAACTGGAAGGATGACCACTATCGAGCAAATTATATTGGCTATTAGCACATGAAGCTTGCTAAAAGTTTTAGTGTGGTTCATTAAAATTTCAGAAGCTCCTTACTTAATACATCAGAATATCAGCAAAATCATTAGCATAATGGCATGAGTATATATATCAAACAAAAAATTTAAAGAACAAGGACCATGAAAGAAGTAAGATGGTTGCACATGCCTTTATAGTATATGCATATATATAATGCCACAGGCATGTGTGATTGAAAAACATGAGAGAATAGGAATGCCATTTCCTGAATCGCACGATGCCTATTAAGTTGCATCCTTGCTTAATTCCTTTCTAAATTTGAAGATATTAGAATATTAGGTAATAATACATCACAAACTTCAGGGTTTGTTGCCTCCGAAATAATTTTGTTTAAAATGATAAAGTTGCTGTTAGATCTTTTTCTCCTAATTCATTCATAGAAACAGGTAAACAGGGGTGATCGGTCATTTAACCATAAATTGACCTCTTTTTGCACATCACAACACTTGTATTCTGTTCACAGAAAATATATTAAAGCAAAACAAAGCTGCAAAAGTATATTTCAGGATGGCCAGGAAAGTAATTCCCTAATCCCATATATGAATATCATCACAGTGTTGCAGAGGTAAGTGGAACACATGGCTTATTATTTATTTGCAGCATTCAATCTTATGGCAATATCCTCATCAGATATATGCTGCATACTGATATCGCAAGCATACTTCCTGAACATGTATAAAATACTTCATCTAAGCAGTTGCTTTTATTTGAGAAATCATTATGAAAATGAATTTTTCAGAACATCTAAAGGCAAATTCAAGGGCATTCATGAACAGCATTTATTCAAAGAATGACAATTTTTAACAATAAGATAATGTCTTTGGATTTGGCCTTTACATTTAAGGCATTAAGCATCAGAGGTTCATTAAATAGAAATAAATCATTACCTCGTAGTTTTCTTTCTTAATTTATTTGCATTCTTATCTTCTAAAGCATTTTTTGGAAAAATAGAACTTTGCTACAGAAATAGGATGCTTTGTGCTAACCAGCTACTATTTTATATGATTTGCAACTTTAAATAACTACCAGTAGAAACTTCTATATTTAGCCTAAAAACAGTTGTTTGTCAGATTGTACAATATTTAACAAGATACATCACATCAGCAACCGCATACCAAGTCATAACCAGATACCATGACTATGTTAGTGATTCAGTATAGATTTAAGACTGCTTGTTCCACATGATATAAAATGCCAAAAAGGAAGTTGGAATGCACAGGATGCAAGTCTGCACATTATGCATCTTAATTACAATCATCTTCCTGTTTAATCTTCATGGACTGAATAAAGATAATAAGGCTACATAAAGATATAATTGGGTTCTCTGCCCCTTGAAGTTACTTTGGTCACTTAAATTTTTAATGCATCACATTTTTGTTAGAACAAATTCATCACTATGTTTAAAATAACCATGGTCAAGATGTTAATATAAAAATCTCATTCAGATTAAATTTAATATTAATTCTTATTGATTGATGAAAATCTATTTATTTACCCAAACTTATTGACCAATATAAACCTATAAAAAGACCTTAATAATGACCTAACTACTGATCAACAGTAAAATATACAAGAAATATTTGTGATGGAAATAAATTAAATATATAAACAAATAACTTGCACAATAAATGAATTTGATGTTGCACATGATCAAATTGCAAATTGAGATGAATTTAATCTTGTTCAGAAGAATATTAATTTTGAATTTGGAATGCTTAATGATATTGTTTTGGGTGTCAAACTTTAACAAGTTACTGTCAGAAAACGTAAAATTATCCTCATAACAAAATATTTGGCATGTATCTTTCTTTCATTTCAAAAAGGACATAGATTAACAATCCCTGTTCGTTTAAACTTTTAATTAGAATTATAAAGACAAATTTTCATGAACCTAATTGTAACAACTAATCAATGTAGTTCTGTAGATATTTAAGTGTCATGCAGTCAAAGCAAATCCAAGAAAACCATAATGTATCCCAGTGCTACCCTTGTATGCAAGCAAAAACAGCTTCATCTTTTAATTTTTCAGAAAGAAATATAAGCTTCATTGACAGAAAGAGAGGCTTGTGCATGCCTTTATAAACCATGCAACTGAAGAACATGCCACAAGGTACTTATCATGACCCTGACTTCAGTGGTACAAGTGCGAAAAGGAAATTTAATCCTTGTTTCATAAAGATAGACATGCAAATAGGTGAAATAAACGTCTAAATTACAAGAATTACTTTGCATAAGAGACAAATTAACATGTATCACGATAATTTCCATGCATTACATCAGACAAAAAGAAACAAATGTGTCATGCATCCTGATTGTTTCGTGCATGGCACTGGATAATTTATTTAAGGCAACCTTTTCATATCAGTTTTTTGTTTGAATCTTTAGAAGAGGACTAGAAAATTTCATAACACTTACACATCCGTGGAAACAAGTTTAGGGGTGGAAGTTGGCAGTGACGACAAGGTATCTTTTAACGTATCATTCGTATTATAAACCAATTGGTTATGTTCTCCACTATGGTCAGAATCATTAGAAATAACCTGTGAAAAACATACCCAAAAATGAGAATTGATTTAGGATAAGATATTACAACAGTATTAATTGATTGTCAAAAATCAGACCTCCTTGTCAGTGTTCAAAGTCTGATTTGCATCTTCAGAATTGGGATTAGTAGCCTGCATTTTATTAGAAAGAGTTAATCTTACTTTTCTTTTCATAAAAATAATTGAAAATTACATTTAGTACACGTGTTTGCTTACTGATGTATTAATCTTCTTTCACATTCTTTCAACTCTTTTAACATTGGAAACAGTAATAGCTATTTCTCTTTTGCTAGTGTAGTGATGCTGGGGATTTGAGCTTAATGTGCCTTTGGAATGTCAACTGCCATAGAACTTATATAGAGAGAGAACAAGATATTGGGTAATAGACACATGTCTGCATCTTCATTGAATGATTTTGAATCATCCCTTTCAATTTATGCTATAGTTGCTTGCTTTGGGTTAGGAGAATATTTTGGCAAGCCCATCACTAATGTCCTCCTGGCATGCTTCAGTAATGTTATCTAACTTCCTAGAGCCAACCAGTTCGAAACTTAAAGCACTGGATCCTTAATCTACTTAAAATATTCAGTTTTCTTACTGCCAACTGAACTCACACAGGAATATAACTGTCATGAATTCTCAGTTCACACTCAACTTCACCAAAACAAACCCATGCCTCTAGATACTTTTACTCCATGTTTATGCTATCACCCACAGATCACTAAAAAATTTCCTTGTTACCAACTTACAAGGAAAGCCAGTATACACAATTGAAATCACCTTCTAAGTCTTCCTGCGGACTGTTTTCTATAAACAGACTCATTTGCATATTTAATATTCAAAGCTGTCCTACAAAATTTGGAATGAGCTTCTAGTTATAGCATTACAGGAAAACACTGATATACCTCGACCTAAATGGTACAGGTACACAAATAACAACTATGGACTCCACGGGCCTAGCAAAAACCCTGGTCATGGACCTTTCAAGAAAGAAAGCTACCCTTGAATTCCCTTTGTCAAATAAACTACAGAGCAACAAACATATACTAGATTCAGCAAAATAATGCTCACAGGAAAGGCAACTGATTATTTCAAAAGAAAATATTGTTCAAAATTTTAAGCATTAACTAATTAAAATGCTGAACATCATATAGATGCTGGCGTGTGTGATATACTTGGACTCACTGGATATACCGATATATATAACCAGGTGCAACCATCAAGGAAAACATGAATACACCATATTGACAGCAATTTTTGTTAGAACAATGAGAGTAAAAAGGGTTTTGTTCAAGGCGATGAATAAAAGAAAGTAACTGATAACCTGATTATGAAGATCATTTTCACAATCAGTCGGGATGCTTCCTATTTCACCCACGTCTAAAGATCTGTCATGTGGAAATTCATTCTGAAACATGATAAATTCATTAGTTTTCAATAAAATTTGAACTCAATTTTTGTATTCCTGAAATAGTATTGAACTTGTTAAGAGTACTATGGAATAACCTCTTTTAAATGTTCATCATCGCCTCTCCCATTCTCAGGCCTCGTAAGATCAAAGTCATGGCAAATATCAACCTTATTACTTGTGGAATCATTTGTAGATTCCGGATGATTGAAATAACCATACCTGCAACAACAGCAAATTGAACTACAATAAATATTTTGTTTCAACAAAATTTGCCATTAACTTGCTAATGTTTCCCCTTTAGAGCAAATATATAGATCGATACTCACTTTTCCAACAACTCTCGCTTCCTGCATCTGATCTTCTCTAAAAGAGGTGGTATGGGTATCCAAACAATTGCAGAAGGCGTAAAAGAAACATTACTAGTTTCTGGCATTAAATTTGATTGTAAAAGCGGATAGGAATATGTTAAAACTTTCATCAAAGTGGACAAAAATGGAACAAACTTAAATACAGAAGGAATAAGTAATGTGATGCACACCACGCAACAACCGCTGCGACTCAGCATGAATTCGAACCAGTTCGGCCTCTCTTTCCTGTCCACCAGGATGAATTAAAAGATCAAAGATCAGCGACATACACTACCTTTGAAGCATAAATTACCAAACGATGCCTACCTTTTCAAGCCTTCGCTTCTCCCGAGCAGATTCTTTGGGCTTCTCACCTGACTTGTTTTTCTTATACTTCCGAGTAGTCTCACCTTCTTCCTCCGAGTTCAGCCTTTTCTTCGCGGACTTCACGTCCTCGTACCCACCCTTCGCCCCCTCCACTCCAGCGCTTCCACTTTCCCCTCCCCAATCAAAACCCTGTTTCTCTCTTTCAATCTCCATATAATTCGGTTCACATCGAGCCAGATCCGGAAACAAGGGATCAAGAACCGGTTCCGGACCCATCTCCGTCTCCATTACATGCGATCCGGGCACTGATTCCTCGGAAGCTGGCGTCGCCGCCATCGTCGGAGCCTCCACGGGATGGACCCGGGAAGGAGAGAGAACGGGATCGGCGGTGGGGATATCGCGAGGGCCAGATTGGCCTGCCTTCTTGAGGCGCCACAGCTTGGGCTTGGAAACCGGAGAGACGGACTGGCTACGGGGCAGGGGGAGATCGTCGTCGTCGAAGCTTCCTTCCATCCCAAGCCTCGAAGTTGGAACTGGCGAGCAGGGAAGGAGGGAGAGGACTCGGAGGAGGCGGGGAAGGGGAAAAGGGGGAACGAGGGATTTGGTAATTTAGCGGGTCGATTGGAATTCTGCGGGTTTTGCCGCCAAAAGATGCCCAAGCGTTGTGATTTCGTATTGCCCCACCAAATTTTCGCTTAATATACTTATCTCATTATATTTAATCTCTATTAAGTAATATTTGAATAATACATGAAATTTTCAATTGATTTTGGATAATTTACCCCCAAAAAAAATCATATTATTTATTTATTTATTATCCAATGAGACCTCCTAATTCATTTTTACTTGCAGTGTATCTTTTTTCCTATTCAATAGAAATGTCCTCGTCTTTTATGTCAAATAATACTAAAAATCAAGGAGGAATAGATAAAATGATATATAAAATATCATATTGGAAATTGGGTAATATTTCAATGCCATTAGTAAAATAAGGTTTTCCTTCTTTTTATTTGTCAGCAAGATTTGCGTTCTTATTATTGAATGGACCACTGTTCCTTCATTGCCTACATCTTATTATAATCGATAAATATTTTTTTGGATTCTTGAAACCAATGTCCTTCCATCATATGGAATTGTTATATGGAAAGACTTATTTGTCGACAAAGAAATCATTGTATGAAATTACTTCTTTTTGAATACAAAATAGCTGTGGTTAGGATGGGAGGAAGGATATGAAAGAATATTTTTTTAGATTCTCTCTCTCTCTCTCTCTTAGATTCAAAGAGCATTTATTTGTGAGGGTATATAAGCATATTTGCGATTGAGATTCCATTGATTTAGGAGTACACATAACTTGATCTCATGTTTGACACTTTAGTAGGCCATTTCATAAGTACTAAACATATCTATGGGTTTATATAGGAGAGAGGATGTGATATAACTTTGATTATTTGTGTAAAGGTTTATAAGTACATTTGACTAGAGTCATCACACCCTTTTTTTTTTTCCAGTGGATCTATAGATTATTTATGTAAAGGTTTATAAGTACATTTATGCTTGATTTATTTTTGTTTTTTTGACTCAATAGCACTTGTAATTTGATCTCACATATTTTAAAAAATTAATTATTTTTTTAAAATATAACTAATATATAGATATACATATTCTTATTTTATATAATTATCAAACATCAATATATATATATATATATAATTTATTATTTTCTTATTTACATTTTATTATTGATCTCTCGATATAGCATCAATATATCAAAATCCAAATAAATAATTTTCTTGTTCATCGAGAAAAACATTGAATTGATTATCAGACAAATATGAAAACTAGCCAACGAAAATAAAAATGAAATTGAGACAAAGTATACTTTTTACGTGAGGGACAAAAATAGACACAAACACTTATAAAGATAGAGAATGTTGGGTAATCAAGTATTTTTAATCACCAGACTAATTAATATCCTTAGGTGACAAAGAATTTAAGCATGAAAGCATTCGGACAAAAATACTTTACCAAGGAAATAAACGCTCAAAGTTAGGGTTGGCCATTTTATACATACCACATATATTTTGCATCCTGAATTTTCCTCTAATTTATTTAGAGAGGATGAGAAGAAAATATTATAATTCTTCGGGAATACGTGAGATGGTGTAAAGGAGACTTGTGCACCAGTGCATGTAATTTTATCTTACAAAGAATTTAGCCTTCGTAGGTACGATGTATATATAATATCCAGTGTTCTTTTATTTGTGTTTTGTTCTTGATCTCTCGATTTTCTTTTGACATAAAAAAGGTGTTCTTCACAGCATATGCAGATGCGGCAAACGAAGAGAATGATCCTTTAAATGCATTACATGGGATTGCTGGCACAGGTAGGAGCAGTACAGTAGCTGATGGAGAGGCCAAGAGCATCAATGTTCTGCATTCATGGCTGGGATGCCAGCAAGAAGAATCCAAAGCATCGAACCGACCACGTAACACTGCCACAACTAGTCCAAGACAGCAGAGCTATTACGATCGACCCCTGAAAGATGAGATGAAATTATACTGCAAGAAATTAACAGGTATGACACCTCAAACCATTTACAGATGATAAGTTCATGTTTTCTATCTGACAAATCATCGATCCAATGGCTGTAGAGTCACTAGTATCCATGCAGAGATTTCAAACCTAGGAAGTCATAAATCCTAATGCGACGGAACAAGCTAAAAGATGGAACAAGACATAAATAATGTTCTTAAAGATAGATGTGTCTCTCATCGAGAGCTTTTTATCGGAACATGGGGATGCTGTTGTCCATGGATGATTTCTGAGGTCCATATGAATCTAAGCAAACTATGAAACAGTAACTTATGGATTCATCGGAAGAATTCTTATCGCAATCTTAAGTTCAATCGTTCACGCTTTATCTTATCGTCTACAAATATGCGAGTCATACGCATATTGCAGTGGCATTAGCGAATAAAATAGTCCCCGAGATGCTTGCTGTCTCTATGAATCATTAGTTTAAGCTCGGTGCAAGTCGTATCATGGAGGACGAGGAGCACCTGTCATTGCTTACACTTGGCTCAAAGGCTGGCCTTCCGTGAGAGAGGATGCTTATGGCAGCGTGCCGACTCGATGCGGTTGTTAGTGGTGCCGGTCACATGGATGAGGACGTCCGATGCTTCCCCCGAAGTGGTCCTTCCGGATTAGCTCATCTCTTGGGATAGTTTATTCGGTGGCGAGATCGATTGGCTCCTTCTCTCTGCTGTGAGATCGATTTGTGAGTTAGAACCATTAATCTCTCTGTGGTAGTTTAAGGAAGCCTCTCTTCTCTTGTCCTTGCTGAAGTTAAGAAGGACGCTCTCGAGGCTCTCGCTTCTTGCCGCTAGTTCTCGACTGCATTCATCTCGATAACACCTGATTTCTAGTTCGAGCAACGCCATCACACATGCACTGAGGCAAGCCGCAGCATTCGTGCTTTCGTTCCCGGAGAGAGACCGTCGCTGGCTATTGGATAGTGGGTCATCGTCAGCGGCTGCGAGTTCATCGTGATGGAGACTCTCGGCGCATACGACAAGGCCGACACCACGCCCTCCCCCCCCCCCCCCTCCCCACC
>LVTN01000106.1:426052-448027 GCA_001649415.1 Musa itinerans | reverse complement strand
CCCCCCTTCTCGAAGCTTGCGGAGAGCCGCTTCACCACCCTCGATCTCTTCCCCCTGGTCAAACGGATCCATAGATAAAAAGGACAGATGCCTTCATCCAGCTCGCAGACCTGCTTCGCCACCCTCGATGGGATCGATAGGTAAAGTACAGATGGGGGGAACAGCTCGGCGCACTGCATCCGTTTTCCTGCTACATGCATGCACGCACATGGTGCTCTTTCGACCCTTGGCTGACTCTGATTCATTCTCTCCAATAAATAATTGTTACTCGTGAATCGCCATATCTAAAACTAATAATTTCATTGCGAAGGTGGTTTATATATGATTGTAATGAACAAAAGTTGAAAAGATTATTTTTTTATTATAATTTTAATGAATTAATAGAATGCAGAGAAAATATATATTAAAATGATCAACTTCGAGGTTTATTTAGTGCTTATAAAATAATCTTGATATATCTAAAAAGTATGTTTAAGATTGACAATTTCAATATTATTCTCTGATCATTTGTAAAGAGTAAGTGATGGTGCCATATACATAACCCATATCATCATGATCGATTCAAAGATGATAAATTGAATATGTTACGAGGTATAATTGTAGGCATGAATTTGAGAGGAGCTTGGGTTGCAACAGTAATGATATAGGAGTATTTTGGAAAATAAAAGAGCTGATAATGATATGAAATGAGTGAGTAGTTGAAGATGCATCATCGAGTATATCGAAAAGTAGAGAAGAATAGACCCGAAATAACTTACAAGAAGGAAAATTTTGCTATAGCATAAAACTATACAATGAAGGAAATGATTAGTTTAATTTTTTATTAATAATATGTATGAATTTATATAAACCAAGAGAGATTACAAAAATATAATAATTACATAATTTTCTCAATTAATAATAAAATATAAAATTTATCTAAATTATTTTATAATATAAGAGGTCACGTTAAGATCATGATCCTCACTATTTGATAGAATCATGATTTATATGTTATCATAATTTTTATGATTTATAATAATGATAATATATTATCAAAATATTGAAAGGATCATGATTTATTTTTCTTAATAATATTTTTTAATACATATGCCACAAAATCCACTATTTATATTCGTATAGTTACATGTATAATATAATGATAATATACTATCAAAATATTGAAAAGATCATGATTTATTTTTCTTAATAAATTTTTTAATACAAATGCCACAAAATCCATTATTTTATATTCAAACTTCATGAAGATAGGCTCAATACATTCTTCTATTAAACAATGGATAAAGAGATTAGCGTCTTGGGCGCTCTTTCAACTACAATATCCAGTAGACATTCTTTTGTCAGCCTAATAGAGATCTTGATGTGCCATTATTTTATTTTATCGAACATGTGTGACTGTCTTGGCAAAGAAAACATGCCACAAACTTTCAGGCAAATAGTTAAAATGATTGAAACCAAGAGACAAATTAAGAAAGAGGTCGTATTTGTTTAAGGATAGCATATTTGAGGCATGCAGTATGAACTATTAATGATTAGGCCAATCATGATTAGCTTCTTTTTTTTGGTCTTTGGTACGTACAATGCCTGTTTAAACCCTCTTGCCTTGTCTCTCTGCGTACACTTGTGTCGTAAAACTGTGTGTGTGCATGAGAGAGAGAGAGAGAGAGAGAGAGCTGTTTGCAAACGTAGATCTTTCGATCTCAGGAAGAGAAGAAGAGTGCGAGTAATACTAACTTCACTCAGGCAATATGGCAACAAATCGATTTGTTCCACTCCATTCTTGACTGTCCTCCCCTTTCACATATGACAAAAGGGTTGACAGTTGTTGGTCAACATCAACCCCTGTACATATTTCATCCGTCCCCTCGTATCATCCTTGAGCCACTCAGTCCATGCACGCAAATCCCTAGGCCACGCCCCTAAAGCGTTTTCCTACGAAGAAACAGCGTACCTCCAGTCGCTCTCGGTCTCTCCTCCGTTCACCGATATCTCCATCCTATAAATGGCTGTCATCATCTGTACCTGAGGGAGCTCTCCGGGTCAAGACGCCGCGGAACAAGTACTCCTTCACTTGTCCATGCGGGGGACGAAGGAACTCTCGGTATTGGAATCGACTCTGACGACGGGAAGATGGAGCGCACGGGCGTCTCGGCGGGCGTGAACGCCACTGACGCCGTGGGTCAGCGGCCGTCCAACGCAGTTGGCTCCGCACTGTCACCCTCATCTACTGCTGCCTCGACAAGGTTGGTAATGGTCGTGCGGTCTCGTTCTCCGAGGGCGGGGTTGACGTATGCGATGTGCGTGGGTTCGCCTGTCTCGACCGAGCCACCGAGCACGGACGAAGCGGGGCCCACTGCGTGATTAGACAAGGAGGCGGTCTTTCGTGTGTTCGGTGGCGCGGCGGAGACAGGGGAACGATGTGGACCGGGCTTCTACCCCGTCCTCTGTGGCCGTGATAGGGACGTCACGTCGGCCGTGGGCGCGACGGGGCCCGCTCGCTGGTCAGACGCCGAAGACTGCGAGTTCCATCTCGGATGGACGGGCATGAAGCGGCGCGGCCAGCGGACCCCGCGGCGGATGGGCCCCGTCGAGATTCGTGCCGCCCCCTCCCTCTCCCCTCGCCCGCTCTCGTGGCGACAACCTCTGACCTCGCTAGAAATTTTCAACATGGAAGATGGAGAGAGATCCACATGCATCCCCACTGAGTTGTCTCACCTCCAAATACCGCCATATCTCCTTACCCATACGACGTACCTCCCTTGTGATAGGAGTCGGTCCTGACCCCGCAGGGTGGGTTGCGTGCAGCTCGCAGGTAGGGGAATGCGTAACGTCTCGCGGCTCCTACACCGTCGTGATGTATGTGATCGATTCCATAACGTGGGAATCACGCTGTCTTCCCAAAGTCCAAATCGAGGTGGTAATCACTCTTGTCTCGGATCCGGTGGACCACAACGAGCGAGGACTACACAACCCAACCAATGAGTGTTATCATCACCTTCATCGGTGGGTCGTGATTGGTGAGGTTTGATCGAATGCGTTGGGTATGGTCCACTGGATGAGTGATTGTACTGTAATTTAATGGATAACTCTAAAGCACAGCTTTTGTAAAGCATGGCCGATTAGTTGTGGAATGAACGACCATTGACCAAGAGAAATCAGAGAGAAGCGGAGTTGGAAGGAGAAGAGAAGTATACATAGGGAAAAAAGACTGGGAAAACGAGAGAGAAAAGGAAGGAGGCGAAGAGTGAGGAGCAGAACGGATGAAGAGATGACGAATCGGGAGAAGGGTAGGAGGAGAGAATGAGAAGTGGGATGGAAGGCGAGTCTGAGAACGCGGTGGTGGGGGGTGCCGGGGTCGGGAGAGGAAGACAAAAGGAGAGTACAAAAATAATATAACGGGAAGGGGGGTGGGCCCCACCCACCGCCTACGCCCGTTCACCGTTCCCGTGGAGACCAAACCCCAGCATCATCTATCTCTCTCTCTCTCTCTCTCTCTCTCTCTCCCTTTGACTTGCCCTAACCCTAAACCACCCCTCCCTTAAAACAATTCCCACACCCACTTCCCTCCTTCCTCCTCCCTGAAAACCCCCTACCCCCCTCCCTCATCATCACACCACCAGGTTACCAAACAAGTACTCCCCAAGAGAATTGATCCGTCATGGGGCTCTTTTGCACTTCCATATCAGCAGCTTTTGGTTCCTAGAGAGAGAGAGGAGAGATAGAGATTAGAAAAGCAAAGAAAGGAGAGACAGATCGCTGCCTTCCTTTTCCCTTTAGCTCATATTTTTCTTTCTCTCTTCATCAAATTGTCACCCTTCTCGATCTTTGGTTCATAAATATCTCCTCTTAGCTTCGTCTGCACTGTTCCATTTCCTGAGGCTGCACACTAGTTTTGTGTTCTGTTTACGCAGAAGAGAAGAAGAAGAAGGAAGGAATAGGATTTAAGGAATTCATGGATCCAATTACAGCCTCCACACATGGCCATCTCCCTCCTCTTTTCCACAGCCCGGACTTCCACTCCCTCCACCACTTCCAACACCTTCAGCAACAGCAGCACCCGATGCCGCCTAAGATCGAAGAAGAGCACAACGGCAGCACCGGTATTCATGGCAGCAGGAAGCGCGACCACGACGACGGTAACGATGATGGGAACAACAATTCCAACGGCGGCGAGTCCAAGGAGCTGGTGCCGACGACGTCCGCTGGAGGAGGGGACGGGGAGATCATGCGCCGGCCGCGCGGCCGCCCCGCCGGGTCCAAGAACAAGCCGAAGCCACCAATCATCATCACCAGGGAAAGCGCCAACGTGCTGAGGTCCCACGTGATGGAGATCGCTGGTGGGTGCGATATCGTCGAGAGTATCGCCACCTTCGCCTGCCGCAGGCACCGCGGCGTCTGCATCCTTAGCGGGAGCGGCACCGTCGTCAACGTCACCCTGCGCCAGCCGGCCTCCCTCAGTGCAGTCGTCACTCTCCACGGACGGTTCGAGATCCTCTCCCTCTCCGGATCCTTCCTTCCGCCGCCCGCCCCACCCGCGGCCACCGGCCTGACAATCTACTTGGCCGGCGGGCAGGGCCAGATCGTGGGTGGGAGCGTCGTAGGGGCACTAATAGCATCAAGCCCGGTGATTATAATGGCAGCATCCTTCGGAAACGCAGCCTACGAGAGGCTGCCACTGGACGAGGAGGAGCCTCTACAAGCTCAGCAAGGCGGTCTTGGGTCGCCCGGACTGGTAGGGCAGTCGCCCCCACCGCAGCAGCAGCTACTTGACCCCAACAATCCACTTCTCCATGGCCTGCCGCCGAACCTGCTAAACAATGTACAATTGCCAGCCGAGGCTTACAGCTGGGCCACCGGCGGAGGAGGACGCACCCCCTACTGATCCCAGCGATAACACACTTGTTAGTTTTGCTTCTTCCCCACCATCCGAGGGAAAGCCTGCAGGATCAGCTAATCCTGAGGCCGTCTTTAGTATCACCATGGAGGATCCAGGCTTTCTTCATGCTTTCTTCTTTCTCAAGTTCAACTCCTGTTGTTTGCTTTCTTTGTTTTTGTTCCTTTAGTTTCGCATAGGATGACTCGTCTCTCTTCTGATTCGTAGCAGCGTTGTACAAAACTATGATTTCTTGGAGTCTCGACTTTGGTGGTAGAAAGAGCTTACGGGTATAAGCCATGGACGATGACGAGAATGGAGTACATGCTTTTGCATATCTGCCGCTGACTGTTAATTGGATTCCACCATTGCCTCCTTATTCCGCTCAAGGAGGAAAGAGAGGAGGAAATCTGAAGTCTGATTGTACTTGCACTCTTTCTTCCATTTGAAGTCTTGTATTGTACACCAATATCAGCTTCTGCTTAGAGCTGCTAATATAACAGTGCTTTCTTTTGGAGAGAGATTACTATCTTCGAGTCTGCAGAACTATCAGTGATCTTACAACTTTCTTCGTTGCCTTGTGCTGTTGTTTTAAGTTAGAAGAGTAGGTGGACTGTCCGACACGTGCATTGTTCTGAAATAGCTCTTGCCGAGGCAAATAGCTTCACGAAGGGGCGACAAACATGGACAAAGCGCAGGCGTTAAACTCCTTGAGCTGCTCATAGCTCAGCAGCACCTGCAGGGAGGAGGAGAGAGAAACTTATTGTTAATCTAATAGTTCCAGTGCCCTTCTCCCCAACATCGTAAGTCTCGATGAAGCCTTGATCAATATGAATTTGGTGAATGGAAGGAAGGAAGCCATGTGTTGATGTCTGTGATAAACTGTATGTTGCCAATGGTGGGGATGAGTTTATTCAAGTGTTTTTTCAACCCTTTTGATTTTTCTCATACAACAAATACATGCATGCATGTCGAGATTCACTATGAGGTTTGTCTTTTCTCTTTCTGACGTTTTAGTGGCAGATATTGTCAAAATTATCAATATTTTTATATTTTAAAAGTTATAAAGTATTGCTTCGAATTTTTTATTATCTTATGATTGATCTTTTTTGTGGTCTTAACAAAATTTGCAATATCATGACATTTTTTTTATTATCAAATAATTACATGAAATAATAAAAGAAGAGTTGATCCGAACTAGATCTTTGGGCCAAGCCGGAATCATCGTGCACGGTCGGGCCAGCTTTAAATAAAACCGGCCCGTTACTTCATAATGGACGGCCCAGATTACGGCTGAAGCAGAAAACCACTATATATATATTTTTTTTCTGTACGTGCATAAATAGCCAGAGACGAAGCTGAAGCGAAAACAAAGCGCCTCTTCTATTTCCGTGCTCCGGATCTCGATTGCCGAAACCACCACGAAGCCGCGGTGATGGCGGCGGCGACCACCCCCGACCTTCTCTTCGGCCTCCGCAACAGTTTCTACTTGGGCGCTTATCAGGCCGCCATCAACAGCAGCGACATCCCCAACCTCCCCGCCGACGACGCCCTCGAGCGTGATGTCCTCGTCCACCGCTCCTACATCGCCCTTGGCTCCTACCAGGTTACCCTCTTCTTATCCTCCTCCTCCGCCACTGGATCTCTTCTTCTTGATCCAAAGATCTCGATCTCTGATTGGGTCTCCGGTTTGCCTTCAGCTCGTCATCAGTGAGATCGATTCGTCGGCTCCTACTGCCCTCCAGGCCGTCAAATTGCTCGCCCTATACCTCTCCGGCGACAAGGTTTAATACTTTTTTCTCCACTCTCTTTGTGCTTTTTCAGATCTTGCATGGAATTAGGTTTAGGTTCGGATAAGTTGATGTTTCTTTAGATCTGGGTTCTGGAGCCTTTGGTGCAAGTGTTTAGATCTCGTTGATACCATTCGAATCCGTGTTGGATTGTTTTGTAATTAACCTTTCAGAAATGTAGTATTAATTCTAAAGAAAAGTTATCATCTACCGTTCTGTTATCAGGCTTTGCACAATATACCTCTGGAATATCTAAAAAGTTTTCCCAGTTTTTATGCAACAAATTGTAACCTATCCTGTTGTCTTACTAATCATAGAAAATGTAAGAACACTTTAAACAAAACAATTGAAGCCAACAACAAAATTATCAAATTTTAGTTGATAAAACACAATTTTTATGGGTGAATTCCAATTACTTACCTTTTAGCACTCCAATACTCAAAAGTAAAATGGCAAGATCTATTGTTGCAGATATGGATTTAGTCTCTTCACCCTTTTATGTATGTATTACCCAGAAATGGTGCCAGGAGTACTTTGTGGGGTGTTGAACTTTGCAAGCATCTGGTGTCACTAGTGATTTAGTTCACTTGGAAGATGTTATTTAGTTAGGTTCTTCAGGTTTTTACAACTTAAAAAGTTAGATGGGCAGCATGCTTGTTAGTAATTGAGAGAACACTTTCTTACCCCATAGGATGGGATGAGTAACTGACTGGTGCTTTTATCTTGTTGTTATGGGAATGTGAACAACTCAATGCATATGAAGAAAGAAAACAGAGGTGCCAAATTCAACAAGTTTATCTTTAAGTGATTGATCGCTCCTGCTATCTCATATCAATTCTCTCAGGCTGGCAAGTCTTGGTCGCTGATCAAATTGCCAAAATTTGAGGACAGTTTCGTAGTCTAGTTAAGCTATGAGATTTATCTATTACTCACAATGTTTAGGAGCTATAAAAATTTAGTTATTCTCTGTTCAAAGTCATACTAAGATTGTTTGACTTTGGCAAAAGACTATAATCTTGTATATATTCAAGACAATCCCAGTAACATGCATCAAACTAGATGCATTCACATTCAGCTCATGATCATGGTGTTAGATGATCGCTTTATCAATTTTTTTTTCTTCCTGGCATCTGAAGTCTTTTGTTGCATTTCCTTCATTTCCTTACATGTTGTAGATAACTTTATGTTCACCGATTCTTTATTTGGGTACTTGAGAGTGGTGTCTTATGATTATCCTCCTTGAAGATTTGTGTCACTTGTAAACTTTAAAACACTGTGATGCTTTACTTTTAGTGAGAGGAAAATTTTCTTTTTGCTCATCAAAAAAATCTTGATGGAAGGAAGCGAAATTCTTGAGTTTCATTTGTTGCTATTTCTCACTATTAAATATACCTTTAATTTTTTTAGTTGATGACAATTTATATTTTAATGGACTTAGTAAAATGGCTAGTTAGGCAGGACTTTTTTTGTTATTTGCCATTTATTACATTGTAGATGTATTGTATTTTGGGGTGTTAGGGATTTCTAACAATAGGCTGAAGTCTTGTATACCTCTTAATAATAGTTTTACCAATTATGTACTTATAGGATTTTCTCTTATACATTTTTTGGTGACCAAGGAATCTGCTATTTCAAGTCTCCAAGAGTGGTTAAGTGATGCTGCGATAAGCAACAATCCCGTTCTTCGACTGATTGCTGGGATCATATACATGCATGAACAAGACTACAATGAGGCACTTAAGCATACTAATTCTGGGGGAACTATGGAACTGTAAGTGTCAAATTTCTTTCTCATCTGAAATAGAGACGTTATCTTGTATATTTGATTCATAAAACTCTTTTTCTGTTACTAATTGTGGTTTATGATATTTTTAAAGGAACATTAACTTTACTTTTTTCATGCTAAGATCACGAAGGATGCCAATGTCCCATTGATAATGCTTGTATTTTATGTTTATCTATTTTCGTTGGTGATCAAATCTTGGCTGTAAATTTAACTAGCTGGACGATGATATGTTTGAAATCATGAGAAATGATATTAAAGCATATTATTGAGAACTTACAAAATCATTTATCATTTTGAGTCTATATTTATTATTTTTATAAAGTTTGACTGTTATTTAGTATTGCTATGTAGATCATTTTTCAGTTGTCACTTATTTCTTTCAGTTAAAATCTAACCAGGCCCTGTGTTTGGTTTTGGGCATTTTGTGACCTTACACATACATGCTTGATAGAGTGTTTTCTACAATTTGACTTACACTCGAATGTCATGCAGAACTTTGAACTTTAGAGCTCACTGTAGACTCCATTCAATTTGGGTTTAAATGATAACAGGTGATCAGGTTGCTTTTGTGGCATTAGAGGAGAATCATATAAAATCATCTTCATTTATTTAAAACTAACAATGACAGCATCTGCCTAATCAATGGCGAGGTGCTAGAAAGTAAAGTTAGCAATGCAATAAAAGAAATTCTTGATTGTTGTTAACGCTGTGAATAACTTGCTGAGCACTTTTGGTGTCAACTGCTTTTTGCAGGCATGCTTTGAATGTTCAGATATTCATTAAGATGCACAGATCAGACTATGCTGAGAAACAGCTTAAGATCATGCAACAGGTTGATGAGGACCACACACTTACGCAACTTGCAAATGCGTGGTTGGATCTGGCAGTGGTAAGCCCTGTTTCTAACCGCATTAGGGCAGAAAGAACAGAGTTGTTTAGCTTTATTTATCATTATTCTGTTGTGATTCAGGGCGGTTCCAAGATACAGGAAGCATATCTTATTTTCCAAGACTTCTCTGAAAAGTATCAGATGACTGGAGTGATTTTGAATGGCAAGGCCGTCTGTTGTATGCACATGGGTCGCTTTGATGAGGCTGAGTCCTTGTTGCTTGAAGCACTGAACAAAGTAAGATAAAAGAAGTTATTGAATTTGTTTCATTTAATCCATTACTTTCTTTTCTTAATAATTAGTAAAAGAGAACAGCATGGGGTTTCATTGCATTTGCTAGAAAAATAAAATAAAATATGGAATTCTGGTTTCAGGATGCAAAGGATGCAGAAACTCTGGCCAACCTTGCTGTGTGCAGTCTTCACCTAGGCAAACCATCATCACGATATCTCAAGTAGGTAACTGGTAGTCTTTTCAGATTAATGAATCCTAGGTGACATCTCAAATCAACTCTCTTGAAAGACATTTTGAACGGAGAGTCTTTGCCTAGCGGTTTAGTTAACTGGAACATGCAACTTTCTCTCGGTCACTCTCTTTCTCTTTGTTAGAGAATTATTTCTTTTGTCTTGAAGTGACATATAATCAAAACATTGTTTGCATAAACTTTTAACCACAATCTTAAATGCTCAAATTGAATTGAAGCTTGCAAGTTTTGAATCCAAAAGCATACCTTATGGTATGATGTTAATTGTACTGTAATAATCTCTTGCCTATTGCTAACAATATTATAGTCTTAGTCAAGGATTGAAATTTCGTACCGTATCGGAGTTTCGAGCTTTTAACATCTAATTTAGGTGTAAAATCCTCAGAAAATATCTGAAAATAAAAAAAAGTTAGGATAGGGTTTTTAAGTTAGAAATAAATATAGTAATAGTATAAGTTTAGCAAAACTAATGTAAATTAGGTAAAAATAGTATCACATATCTTTTTTGAACTTTAAGGAATAGCCTTGTGCAAGGTTCGTATTTCGGTCCGTTACAGATTGCTCTTTTGTAAATATTGAAATATCTATAGAAAAATTATTTGAATTGTTAATTCACAAATCGTTGCATTATAGAGTTTAGGAGAGTGTAAATGTGAGAAAAAATGAATTTGAGGTAGTTTAAGAGAGTGTGAGAGTGAAATAGAGGAGAAGATGAGTTTAAAAACCCATGAGAAAGGGCTCCAATGGTCATTTTGATCGTTGGAGACTGTTACAGATCGATAACAATCGAAATCGATCGTTACCGAGCTGTGTCGGGCGGTAACGGTTGAAATTTCGATCGTTACCATCTGATATACCCTTGTATTGTCTGATATGGGGCGATATTGAGCGTTTCGCCCGGTAGCGGGTGGTCCGCATACCGGTATGCTGTCGGACCGGTACGTACCAGGTGGTATTATTTGAAATTAAAAACCCTGGTCTTAGTATACTTACTATTTTGACTTTCTTATGTTAATCGTTACTCTAGGATGAGGCAACTTTTTCCTTGATGTTTCTGACATGCCAAACCCTCTACAGCAGAGTTAACGGAAAAGTTTGTTGGTTCGAATTTTTAGAAAATTATAGTGTGGGATCTGGATTTCTGAAGGAAGCCAAATTCATAGGATGGTCATGCTGAAAGTTATATAAAAGAACTTTTTCTAGTTTTCTACTTTGTCCTTCCAACAGTCCAACTTATAGCTTTTGACTCTTTAACATGTTATTTAAGAAAAAATTAAAAAAACAACTTTGTAATTTTTTGTTCATATAACAGAATTTGTACTGACTTCAAATTGTAATTTATTGGTCTTGCTCATCAAAAAGCCCAAAAGATAATGAAAAATTGCTATAAAGCATTGAAAAAGGACAATATTCATGTGTTAAATAGAGAATCCGGCTGACTATTAAGTAAAGACTGGTTAATCAATGCCATCTCAATAATTCGAACTTCTTGTCTGTAGTCTCTGATGCCAGGAATAATCTCACAAATTCAACTTGGACATCATTTTTCTGACAATCCATCATGCTATAATAAGCATAGCCTTTGTTCCTTGAAATGTCTTAACTAGGCTATTGAAGTTGTTAACCCCTCCGACTAATCTTCCATGAAGCATTAAAGCAAAACAAAAAAAAAAGGGGGTTAAAATGAAGTGAGGAGCACTGGAGATGCCTTGAATTCATCTAATGATTCAAACACCTGGTACAAGTGTTTTTATTTTTCCAATGAAACTTGTTCTCTGACGGGGGAGGATGATGGAATCTTTGATGGTTTTGATGCATTTGGGCACCTATCATTGGTGTGTGTGCATCAAAAACTTCAAATAGTCAACTAGGTTTTGATGAAAATTACTAAATCTACTCCCTAAATATTTGGAAGTCATATGGTGTCTTGTTATATTTTTCTTAGAGCAAATTTCCGAGCATTCGTAATATCTGGATGTCATGCGAGTTCTAATTACTTATTTTCTCGTCCCTCGCTTCTGCAGTCAGTTGAAGTTGTCACATCCAGACCATGTTCTCGTTGCTCGTCTGGCATCCGCCGAAGATAATTTTGATAGAGCTCTTAAATCCATTGCATGAGGTCTCAGATGGAGGTTTGCGAGGAGTAACAGTAGTATCTGCTGTATTCTCCTAGAGTATTCGTTATCTTGTTTTGTGATTGTATTGCTAGGGTTCACAAGAGTATCCATTAATATCTTTGTCATGTAGGACCGTGTATTTTGGAATATGCATTGTCATGCCTTCTTAGACTTAAACGTTCATAAATAGTTGCATAATTACTGTGAAAATTCATCCTCTGTTTATGTGAGAGTTCTTTTCACAAGCGAACATGTTCTTGCAGGACAATATACCTAAGCATTTGCATGTTGCTTCGGACAATAATTTACCTGATACGAAGGTGATAACTTGGCTCCATATGTTTTTTTTTCATTTATGCTTTAAAAAAATTAAATAAAATTTTCATCAAATTTCAAATGAATAGTTACTATTTTTTAATTTTTCAATTTTATAAAATATTTTCTCTGCATCACGTGGCATCGCACCTGTATGATAGATCTGTAACAAAGATCCCTATCTCAATCCTCTGGTATCAGGTTGAGCTTTAGTTCTTATCATAAACTCGAATTGAATATTGAAGAAGATGTAACTTGATGATTAGTCTTAACCCTCTGACTCGTGCTCGAGTCAGGTTTGAACTCGGTGAGAATTCCATGAAGGAATAATGCCACTTACGACTTGAATCGCTAGGGCTCGAGTCAAGAAATCGGGGAGGGTTTAATAGCGAACCACATGTCAATGCACGTATCCTAAAGCAAAGATCTGGAAAATCTAACGACGGAATCACTCGGAAGACCAGACTCGAAGAGAGACACTAAACAGCCACCACAAACCGGCTGTCTTCTCCTCCTATTTGTTCCAACCATCTCTATCATCTCTCGCTCCCTCATTCTTGAAGTCGCCTTCACGTCTGCAACGTGGCCTCCAGCCGAAGCTGGGTTGGCAAACAAATAGCAGCCAATCTAGAAACCTAAAAGCCAATGGATGTGGTGGGAAGCCAAGAAGTTAGTCGTCCTTCTTTGTGAGGACATGAGGTTATCTTTATCTGGCATCACATAAATGAATACTCCTAGCTGTCTTGATCTACACATTGAGAAACTGGCTTTCTGTAAAGAGCCGATCGATCCCCATCTTTGAAGATGGGGACAGCGATCGTCCGGTTGTAATGGACCCACGATGACCGACGCCATGGAGAGTCATCATATGTGTTCAGAGATCTGGGCCGGGAGATCGCTCAGAACAAAGAACTTGCTTGTAAGATAAGACTTGCGGCGATGTAGCAGCAGCCTTCGGTGGTGTCTCGCCCTCTCTAAATGGAATAAGAGATCGCTATAACAACTCCAGCGAGCATCGACTACTGCGCATGCGATAATGGCGCTTCCAAACCATCCCAAAGATTCGTCGGCCACGGCACAGTCGGCATCAACACTCGGTACCGTGTTGCCATGGCCCTCGAATCCAGCGCTGCCATCCAACAATCCAGCACCACTGCTGTTCCCGACGTCGACTTCAGAACAACTTCAGTTTCATCTTCATCATCGTGGGTCCGGGCCACGAGACTCTCGTGCCAGGGTGAGACTGTAGGCCACCGCTGGCCGATTTATCATTCGTCGTCCTGCACGTAATACCAATGTCTCTGAACCTCGGAACGATGATGGAAGACACTCGAGTCCGAGCATTAATAGCGTCGTGTTATTTGAGTTACCAGTCTTTCACTTCATGGTCATGTACCTGCCAAAAAAAAAATGGACCCATCGCGAAGGAATCCAAGAAGTACTGACTGATGCTAACAAGACGGTCTGCTTTTCATCGGCATGCAAAGCCAACGAAAAGAAGTTAATTTTGCTGATGGAATCTAACTTTGGCGATCGGAGAGAAGAAAGGGAAGAGTCAAAATTCCACAACAGGAACCTCCTTCGATGACAAGGATACTGTAAGCAGACGTTCCAGATTGTACAGTACGACTGTAGTTCTATTTCTTCAGTTAGCTCTGAGATATTCGCTGCCTCGTTTGTGACATTTTTAGACCACATTATCTGAACCCATTATTGCCCGTCTTCAAGACATCTGATCTCCTTTATGATTCCGTCCATGTCCCACATACTCTATCACAATTATTACTGTAAAGATTCTCACTGTATAATAGTCACCATGACGATCGATAGCAGGTTGCCATCACAAAACATGTCAGTCGGTCTTCTCCATCTCACTTCTCACCTTCTTTTCCTTCCTTAAAGAATTAGTAAACATCATATGGAATTTCATCAAAAACTGTCGCCTTTAGGACAATCACATTCCTGATGTTAGTTAGTTCGACAAATAATGTCCATGACAAAGGGGTTGGTTATATACCTAATCACATACTTTTTCTGTAGATAAGATTAGCATATTGTGAATGATGTGTTGATGAGAAGCAAATCGATATATATGAGAAGCAAATCAATACTGCACTATGATGCTTTTGGTATACATTGTAATGGGATATCCATGTTGTCCAAGTATCTACTTGGTGGCTTGAATTATGGAGTCAAGTTCTCGTAAAATGGTCAAGTGAAGTGGAGACAACATTGCAAACATTTCCAATTAGCAACGAAAGAGGGTGAAGAACTTGAACTTGGTTTTCTATAATCACTTCGCTTTTTGATTATGATATGAATAGCTTGGAGAGAAAAAAGCAAATGGTGACAGCAACTACACCTGCGGTGGTTTGCTCCAAAGGCAAGCAGCAAGAAGAAGACCCAGACAAGATGGCCATTTGAATGAGATGGGGTTTGGCCTCCATGTCTCCTCGTATCTGCATGGAACCCGTAGAAAAGAGAGACAGAGAGAGGCATTGATTTGCTCACCTCCGTCCCACCTCTCTCTCTCTCTCTCTCCAAATTGGCGCGGAAATTTCCCTTCCTTTTTCCCGCCAGTCATCATAGATTGTGTGTTTGGACCGAGATCTAGTTTAGATTCTTCTGCCGACAGCTTCAACTCCCATCCTTCGTCCCTGTCAGCGTATGACATGCCGACTTGTAGTACTGGAAGACAACAACGCTTCATGTATGAGTACAGAATGATGGGTGAAGAAGAAGAAGATTGATGTGCTGGGCCGAAAGTGGCACACCATATAGCTTTTATTTGTCGATTTGGTTTCGATCAAAGGAAAAGAATATTTGATCAGGTATCAGTCACGAAGAATATATATATATATATATATATATATATATTAAGATGAAAATACATTCAGATATTTTGATCGGAAGATAATTAGATCCAGAGGGCGATATTTATTTTCTATTATATATAAAAAGAATTATAATTTCTAATTATTTGATGTACGAAGGATTCAAAACCAACTTCATCCTTGTGAGAGTTTACCAAAAGATTGAGATCGAAAAATGATTAAGTTTCATTATGAATTCTGCAAACATTAATATGAGGATTTGTCCAAAGTTCTAGTCTAATGCTTTATCATCGGAAACTTATATAAGAACTTAAGTCAAAATGAACCTTTCTATAATTTTGTCCATCTAGAGAGAAATTGAAAACGTAGATATTAGAAGAAGAATTCAGAGATTAACAATCAAGCATAAACAAAAAAAAAAAAAGTCAATGTAAAATATGGTTTCTTGCCTACGTCCATTGAGAACAACCTATATTTTCCATTATATGAGATCAATATAATGCAAGAAATAAAATTTTATTTATCGAGTTAATTATCCAAATCGATAATTAAAATACATCATGTATTCTCTCATATAAATATAAAAAAACTATTGAAATCAACGTCTTTACACCTATTATAGAAAACCTTATTACTACTCAAAGTGTGTTTTTTTAACACAACCCTCCACTAAAATTTTGAGATATATAATGTATCATTGAAACAACAAAATTCTAATTCGGAATGCATTCGCATGACCTTAATCAAATACTTATCATTCCTATCGATAAATTAGGTTTTTATTTTTTATTTTTGGTTTAGATAAAATCAGAAAGACAATATTGATGGTTTTCATGAAGATTGATTCTATCCTAGTGGGGATAGATACATATTGTTCTTATACAATGACCAAACTTAATTATCAAATAATTATTTTTATACATAAATTTGTTGAGATATTCGAGTAATCGGAGTCCTTTAAAAAAATTTATCAACCCTAATAATATATTATTTTATTATTTTTCTTGATTTAAATAAAAATTAAAAAGATAATATATGGACTTTTAGGGAGATTTGATCCTAACAAGATCGATAAATTTTCATCAAAGAGGAAGGAAGCACTTGATACTAAGTCATCAATGTTGAGCAAAAAGAGCATCTATTCCGATCATAATACTTTAATATGTAGAGTCCTCCTCGTTCGCTAAAATGGTCGAGTAAAAGGAACCTAACTCTCTATCTTTCTCGCTAATTCTAAATGATCTATGATAGGGAAGATAATAATCCTTTAGGTGCTTAAAATATTTTTAATATTAATATAATTGATAGAAGATATACTGACGATTAATCATTCAATACGTCACTATCACATTGGGCCTAATAGGGAGGATAAGACAAAGTTTCTCATAAAAAAAATAATCATAAGCTTCTTTCTCATCATTAATGATGAGAAAGGCAATCACAAGCTTTCTTTTTGTTAAAAATAATAGTAAGTTTCCTTCGTGCTCTTTATGACTGAGTATAAAAGCTTACTGTTAGCACCGAGAAATAGGGGGACTCATTTTGAACTATTCGAACACATATTTGAGGATCTTCGATTACTACCTCGAGTGTTGAAGAGACCCAGGTCTCTCACCCCTAGGGACGAACTCGAGCCACATGCTCATCCCCACTAAGGTGTTTCTAGACCTCACATACCAAGTATAGATGCTCATAAGTATATTGTACGCTATCGCCCTACTTTTACCTCGGCTAACCCAACAAGTGGTGTTACCATCTCAACCACGGTCGACACCTCAACTATCATTAGCATTGACACTCGTCAAAATCCTCTCGACTGACACGATGCTAGCATCTTAGGATTGCTTGAGGTCCATGGAACTGCTATTCGAAGGAGCACCTCGCCCCCCAACAATGGAGTTTAGCACATTATCGCATATTATCAATGGATGACTCAATAAGGATCCAATTAAGGCAAATGAACCAACGCCTAGATGAGATGTGGTGGGAGTTGCAACAATCTAGGGGGAGAATATGGTCAATCCCATCTCAGGTTGGTCCATATTCACTCAAAATATCCCAGAGAAACCAATACCGACTCGGTTAAATACACTATCATCTTTTTGCACTCAGATGCCTCTCTATGATGCCTCAGATGCTTTGATATGCCGTATGTTCCCAACGATGCTGAGAGGCCCGACGTGGGAGTGGTATACTCATTTAAAACCACTCTCGGTCGACTCCTTTGCTTAGCTCGCAAAGGAGTTCGAACTCTACTTTCTAAGTAATGTATGCCTAAAGTCATCGACGATAATATTGCTCATACTTAAGCAAGAGGAAGAAGAGATACTCTTCGATGTCACTTGGTTCACCAAGCATGCAAGAAGCCTATCCATCACTCATGATTCAAGCTTTCATGATAGGACTTAAGCCCACTCATCTTTTCTGGTTATTGGTCAAGAGGCCGTTGACAACTATACTCGAGGTCATTTAGAGAGCCAACCAATATATAGCGGTTGAGGTTATAATCTCAAGTAAGTATGAGGAGATGCATAAGAAGCTGAGGTATGAGCGACCACTATTAGTTCCAACCCTAAGGTCACCTCGGTGAAGAAAATATGATCGACCTGAGCTACCTCACCCGAGACTCGAGTTGACCCCCCTTAACATGGAGAGAATCGAGGTTGTCTTACAGGTAAAGGAAAAAATGGTTCTTAAAGAACTCTCGATCGATGAAGACACCAATGGAAAGGAGGGATAGATCCAAGTTTTACCGCTTTCACTATGACTATAGCCACGACACAAAAGATTATCATGATTTAAAGAAATAGATCGAATAGTTCATTCGTCGAGGGCACCTTGAGAGATTCATCTAGAGATCTCGAGAACCTTCACCCCGACCTTAGGGTCTAGTATAGAGGCTGTAGAAAAATTTAAGGGTGACATCACATGCGTAGTAGAAGAACAAAAAATAAAAACCCTAAATTTTTCAAAAAGGTGTTCGTCGTCATGTGAAGATTAGCGTGAAAAAACCCACGAAACTTAAATTCATGTGTGAGATAGTTGTGTTTTACCTAGGGAGATTATATATCTCTGAATCCCTATATATATGTAGGAGATGATACATGAGATTAAATGCCCTCATCTCTAGCGGTGATCCATATAGTAGGGTTACGACGATGCTCCTCAAATCGTTGCCTAAATCTCTACACTTGTTATCTGAGTAGGAGAAGGGAATTCGAGAATAGGAGGTAGCAACTAAGAAGCCTTTTGCCTATTTAACCCTAATGAACCATACACTATTACGTATTGGATCTTCATCCAACTACTGAAGCCTCTTAGATTAGTAGATCTCTATCTAATAATCTCTCATTGGCTCTTATTGAATCTCATCCATAAGATCTAATAATTTAGGGGCTTATTGGATATCCAATAAGATAAGGCCTCAAGCGAATATCGTATATCCGAACCTCTACTCGTTGTAATACATACTATATGTGTATAACCCTCTAGGTCCAATATCAAGCTAGTCGTGAGTCATACCTGTCAGAACTCCTAGCTTAGTGAATTATTATCTTCATAATAATTCACTGGACTCATCGACTGCGGACGTACTAGGCCACTACGCTACAACCCCAAGACAATACAAGGGAATCCAATCATTTAGATGTATCTATCATCAGTTGTCATGTATCTATAGTCCCTTATTTATCTAATATCTCAAAGACCATATATTGGGCATGGTACTATCAGACTCATACGATTTCTACTCGAGTCTTGCTCTAATTAGATTCTTCCGGAGGACTCTTTCTCTCTCAATCCGAATGACCATGACCAAGGATTTGTTTGACTAAGAACACATGAGATATTTCTCTCATGATACCGATAGTAGATGATCATCTATCGACACTCAATTGCCATTGTAAAGTTGACTGTCACTCCCGATGACCGGCTGTGCTAGATTTGAAACTTCCAAACCTATAAGTCTGGAATCAAAGAGTAGAGTACTCATACGAGATATTCTTGGTGTCTCAAGTCTAAGAACCATCTACACCACTAGAATAACGGAATCACTGTCTGACAATGATATATCATTAACCATCCAATATTTCGTGAGCGGAGCAATCAGTGAACTCATTTTCCAATTAGCACTTGCACTGTGGCCCTAATGTCCTCACATGAGTAACTATAAGACCAGCTACCTCCATTATATGGATAAGTATATAGCACATTAGTATGTCCGGTTATCTCGTTGTCCCCCTCGAGTAACCTATGACAAGGATTATTTAGGGTTTGTGTTTAAAGGTGAATCAGTCTCCTTATTATGATATCATCGATTGAGAGAGAAAGTGTTCTCCGAGAGAATCTGATTAGAGCGAGACTTGAGTAGAAACTATATAGTCCTAACAATACCATGCCTTGTATATATATATATATATAAAACAAGCAATATAAAGTGATAAAATGTCAAATAATATAATAAACAAAAAGAATACGTATCATATTACATGTGTCATCACTCACGTGATTGGCTTATCTATGACTAGCAGAGATAGATTGTCAGGGGAATTACCTCAGGAAGGGACTACACTTCGGGTCGCAAAGCTATGACCGAGCCACCATTGAGAAGCGCCCAAGGTTAGAATACGACTCGAAAATCACTTTCAAGGACAAGGAGGTACTGTACCATAAGACAAACCATGATGATGCAATGATAGTTTTCGTAAAAATAATTAACACATGAGTAAAGAGAATCATGATTGGCATAGGTAGCTTCGTTGACATCCTTTACTTTGGCTTTTTTTTTTAATTTGAGCTCTCAATTAATGATATCACTCATATATTTTCTTCGTTTAAGGGTTTATGACTACTCTATCTCCTCTCTCGGGATCGTGAGCTTACACGTCACGTTCGATAATGAACTTAGCTCCGAAATAGTGGTGACTAAGTTTAGGATGGTTAACTTTCCCTTGATGTACTGCTAATCATAGGTGCTTTAGAAGCCAATCACGTGAGTGATAACACGTGTAACATAATACGTACTCTTTTTGTTTATTATTTATTTAATTTTTTTTCTCACTTTATGTTGCTTGTTATATGTATGGTGATGTCCATAGATCTGGGTAATGAGAATTGGATTATGATGAAATCACGATAATGAAACTGATTCACCTTTAAATATAGACCTTAAATAATCCTAATCATAACATCAAGATAACCAGATAGACTAGTACCCATATATATGATAGAGGCAACTAGTCTCATAGGTGCTCGTGTGGAGACACTAGGATACAGTATGGGTGCTCATTGAAGAATGAGCTCATTGATCAATCCGCTTACGAAATGGTGGATGGTTGATGATGCCTTATTATCATATAATAATTTCGCCATCCTAATAGTGTATCTGGTTCTTAGACTTGAGACGCTAAATATTTTCTGTATTAGTACTCTACTAGTTGATATTGAATTTATAAGTCTGGAAGTTCCAGATCTAACATAGTTGGCTATCGGGAGTGACAACCAAACTTACGAGGGCAATTGAGTTTCGATATAGGATCATTCGCTCTTGATGTCATGAGAGGAATATCTTATGTATTCTTGTTCAGGCAAATCCCTGACTAGTGTAAAGACTATGATTAGTGCAAGACTATGATTAGTGCAAATCCCTGGTCGTTTGGATTGAGAGAGAGAATTCTTCGGGAGAATATGATTAGTGCAAGACTTGAGTAGATTTCATATGAGTCTGATAGCACCATGCATGGTATACAATCTTTGAGATAGTAGATGGATAAGAGACTATATATACATGATAATTAAGGACAAATAGTTTAAATGAATTGGATTCTCCTATATCGTCTAGAGACTACGATGTAGTAGCATAGTATGTCCATAGTCAATGAGTTGAGTGAATTATTATACATATAATAATTTACTAAGTCAGAAAGAACTCTAACAGGTATGACTTACGTCAAACTTGATATTTAGCCTAGAGAGTCATACACATATGATAGGTGTTGTGACGAGTAGATGTTCGAATATGACATATCCGTTGGAGCATATATCTTATTGGATATTTAGTAAACCTCTGAACATACCTCCTTTATTACGAACCAATACATATATTGTTATAGAGTTATGCCATTTGTATTGAAACATATATTGTTATAGAGTTATGCCATTTGTATTGAAAAATATGTAGGCGACATACCAAAGGATGGTGAATAAAATATTCAAGTATCAGATTGGAAAGAACTTGTATGAGAAAAGAGAGACATCATTGTTGAATCTCGGATTTTGATGATGAAGTCAATTGTCATTTGTTATCTAATCCATATGTTGAGATAAGTGTGCAGGATTAACTACGATGAAAGTAAGACATGCAGCAGCAGTTGCGCCGGGGGGGGTGAATTAGTGCAGCGGATTAAAACGTCAGTTTTGGAAAATCTTTCTCACGATAAAAACTGAACTCGGAAGTACTTAACTTGAAAGCGTGTTTGTAAAGGTGTGCAACAAAAATAATGAGGAAGTAAAGTAAGTATGAAAGTTTGCAGTAAGATAAGCAGCAACAAATAGATGCAAACCAGAGAAGACGGTAGTTTATAGTGGTTCGGTCAATCGTGACCTACATCCACTCCTCCGATTCCTCTTCCGTCGAGGCCACCGGCATCCACTAATGATCTTCCTTTACTAGGAGAAGATCAACCTCCTTCTTACACCCCTCTTACAACCTCTTACAAGTGGGTCACCCTTTTACAAAGATTTCAATGAAAAGAAAGGAGGTGAACACTAAAGCTATTGAAAACAAGACTTTTCCTAAAACTTTTCTCAACTTCTAGCTTCTCAAAAGGTTATCTCCTATGCTGAGAATTGGGGGGTATTTATAGACCCCAAGAGGATTCAAATTTGGG
>LVTN01000106.1:394209-420387 GCA_001649415.1 Musa itinerans | reverse complement strand
CAAAAGTTCTCCTCTTTTTGTTCTTCAAGTCTTGAGTTGTAAAGAGAGGAGAGAAAGGTTCTGTAAGGGTTGTCTCCTGAGCCCGTCAAAAGGAGTGAAACTGTAAAAGGGCAGTTGGCGTTCGCCTATTGAAGGAAGGCCTCTAGTTGACGTCGGCAACCTCGTCGGTGGAGGAAGCCAAAAGTGGAGTAGGTCAAGACTGACCGAACCACTCTAAATCTCTGGTTTGCTTTTATTTTGAGTACTTTATCATTACTGCAAACCTCCTACATAGCTACTGCTCTCTGCGCTTTTACGAACAAGTTTCTAAGTTCTGATCTTTCCGAATCTGCATTCAAACGTAAATCGGTGTTTTCGTATGATCTTTACATTGCAGTTTACGTTTACGTTTTGATTCTATTTATAACTGCAAACTGTCTCCTGCGCTTTTACGAATGAGTTTCTAAGTTCAGATCTTTTCAAAACTGTGTTTTAGACGCAAACTGCGTTTAGACGTAAAACTGCGTTTTAGACGTAAACTACGTTTAGACGTAAAACTGCGTTTAGACGTAAAACTGCGTTTAGACGTAAAACTGCGTTTTAGACGTAAATTGAGTTTAGACGTAAAACTGTGTTTAGACGCAAACTGCGCTTGGACGCAAACTGCGCTTAGACGCAAACTGCATTTAGACGCAAACTGCGTAAACTGCGCTTTGACGCAAACTGTGTTTGGACGTAAACTGCACTTAATCATAAGTGTTCTTAGAATCGGCTTTTGGATCAAAATAGTCTTTATCGAACGAACGCAGCTTTCGTTTTTAATTGCTGAAAGATTTCCGCTGCACTAATTCACCCCCCCCCCCTCTTAGTGCTCTCGATCCTAACAATCATGACCTGGGACAGAAAAGTAGAACTGATGCCAAGATGGAGTTGAAAATTGACCTACCTTACTAGGAACTGGGGCGAGAGGGGAGATGCTCCTAAGAAGGCCACGGGGATGAGGCCGAGAACTCTCGAGGCTCTGAAGACTGAAGACTCTAGAGGCTCAAATAAAAGAGTAAATCCCACCCTACGGGGTGAGAGGATTTATAAGGAGATCGGTCTCTCTCCTCTTATGATCAAGATAAGTTTCCCTTTGGGGATAAATCCAAGAGGTCTATCATGGTGGGAAGGTCTTAGACTTGCCACAGTGGAAAGATGATTAAAAATCTACTACGACGAAGTGATAATTTGAAGCTTGCCATGGCAGAGAGAGAACTTGATACCCGCCATGGTAGAGGAAGAATTTGAAGCCTCTTATAATTGGAAGATCTAAAATCCATAATGGTAGAGAGAATTTAAAGTTTGCCACGACAAGAAGGTTTAAAATCTATCATGGTAGAAGCACAGAGCTAAATGTTCATAAGGCATGTGAGTCAAAAAACTTGACTCACGTAAAGTTATATTCGCCATGATGAAGGCACAAGATTAAATGTGCCCAAAACGTGTTAGTCAGAAAACTCGACCCGTGTTAAGGTAAATTCGCCATGACGTAACTAAAGCCCACCATAGTTAAGGAAGAATTTGAAGCTCGCCATGATGGGAAGATCCGAAATCTACCATGATGGAGAGATGGCTTAAAATCTGCCATGATGGAGGGAGAATTTAAAGCCTACCATAATGGGAAGGTTTAAAATTCACTACGATAAAGGTATAGGGCCCAATGTGCCTGAGGCATGTGAGTTAGAAAACTTAACCTACGCTAGGGTATATATACTATGACAAAGGCACATGGCCAAATGTGCCAGAGATGTGTGAGTCAAGAAATTTGACTTGCATGAAAGTAAATTTGTCACGTCAAAGGAGCAAAGTCAAATGTGCTCGAGGTGTGTGACTTAGGAAACCCAACCTATGTTAAGGTATTTCTGTCAAGGCGGAGGCGTATGACCAAATGTGCCCAAGACGTGTAAGTTGGAAAACTTAATCCGTGCTAAGGTATATCTATTATGATGGAGGTGTAGGGCCAAATGTGCTTGAGGCGTGTGAGTTAGAAAACTTAACTCACGCTGAGATATGTCCATAATGGCGGAGGCACATGATCAAATATACTCGAGGCGTGTGAGTTGAGAAACCTGACCCACGTCGAGGTAAATCAACTATGGCAGATTCACAAGGCCAAATATGCTTGGGATGCGAGTTGGGAGAATTCAACCTATGTGAAGAGAAATATGTTATGGTGGAAACATCAAGCCAAATATGCTAGACACGCGTGAGTCGGGAAAACCCAACTCATATAGAAATCTATCACAACAAAGACATAAGGTAAAATGTACCCAAGGTGTATGAGTTAAGAAAACTCGACCCATATGAAGAAAAATTCATCATAATAGAGGCACAAGGTAAAATATGTCCGAGGCACATAAGTCGAGAAAACCCAACCCGCATGAAGAAAAATCCGTCATAGTGGAGGCATAAAGTAAAGTGTGCCCGAGACTCGTGTCTCAAAAAAACCCGACCCATATTAGAAAATCCCAAATGCTTGTGTAGGATGAATTAAATATCGCACTTTGAGTCCCTCTCAAAGGAGCCTCGAAGCACGTCTTCAAGACGTAAGGGGGACAATGATAAGAGATATATATTACTGTAAGATAGTGCCCAATAAAGGGGGATAAAACAATTTTCTTATTGTCATTTATGACGAGAAAGATAATAAAAAACTTTCTTCTCATCATTAAAGATGAGAATGACAATTGTTAGTGCAAATAACTTTATGCCGTGGCCTCGGGGCCGTCGCGGCTCGGTTGGGGCTCCGAATGACGAGGATCTTGCATGGTGAGCCTTGCGGGATTGCCCTCGGTGGTCTATTATGATGGCCCGGTTGGGACGCCTCGTCGGGCGGAAAGCTTTGTCGCGGCACCGGGAGAAGCGACCCCGTCCTTGTACCTGTACACAGGTCGAGTCGATGGCTCGGCCCGACCCCTCCGACGATCAAGTCAGTGGATCTGGAGAGAATCTCAGGTGGAGAAGGGTAGTTTCCTTTTTCTGTCTGTCTTTCCCTCTTCTTTCTCTTTCTCTTTTTTTCCTCTCCCCCCCTCCTTCAGAGGCCGGGGGTATTTATAGGTAAGTTTTGGTGTTACCTGATGTGCCGGCCTGCCGGGGCAGGACCATACCTTTGATGGCGTCTAACATCGCCATTGGTGTTGCGTGGAGGACTGAACTGCCGCAGGGTATGGGCGAAGCTTCGGTCGACGTCTTCCTTTGCCTCGGCCGGTCGTGCGGGGCCAGACGATGAGGTCGTCCGGGAATGATTGACGTTGGCGCGCATCAAATCGGCGTTAATGCTCACTCCCTCGGGCAGTGTGCCGTGGCTGACGTCATGGCGCACCATGTCGCCATTTTTGTCGTTATCAACAATCATAAGCTTCCTTCTCATCATCTATGTGAGATCAAGACTAGGAAGGGAGAGACTCCTTTTTAATTACTCGTATATCATATTACTAACTTTTAAGTGTCATGGACTTTGGTCACGAAACCTCTTCCGACCTTGATATTTATGCAAGTGGTACATTAAGATTTTTATGTTTTCATCAGACACACTTTGAAAACTTTAGAGACACTTTAAAAAATCTTGCATAGGTCTAGATCACATTGATTTGAACAAAAATATTTTTTCATAATAATTTTTTAAAAAATTCATAATTACTTTGTTAACTCATTAATAAAATTTTATATTAAATAAAATATTCACGTAATGAGATCCGAGATTGAGTCTTGTCCTTATCTAAAATTATTTAATCTAATAAAAGACATTTAGTGTCGTTAAGTTTTAGAGACGCCAACCCGGTTACCTAATACCTAACCTTCGAAAAATGATCTAATGGAAGGGAGCGGCCGGTCCATGCACGCTCATAAAATTAATGCGAGCCGAGTCGGGTCCACCAACTGAGGGCCCCACACCCACGTCGAACCACGTTGCCGGCCGTACTCATCTTTCTCTCTCTCTCCGCCTCAGCGTCGGCACGCGAGCGCCCGACACAGTCTTCGACCAAAAGCAAAGCAAAGATCTCGGCGACGTGCCGCGGGCGGTGGGGCCCATGCGGGCGTGTCGGGGGTGGGTGGCAGCTGCGTTTGACTCGGGTCGGAAGATTAGCTGGCGAGCTGGTCCGGGCAGTGGCCCCCACCGCCCATGTGACACCGACCGCCGCGCTGGTCTCCGCTTTAAATATGTCGCACCGCCACCTCGCCAAGGCGGGGCCGTCTCCGTCGCCATTCCTTGTAGAGATCAGGAGAGGCGATTGGTTCTAAGGAAGAGCGAGCTTCGAATAAAGGATCTTTTGCTGCCGCTATTGGTGGTGGTGGTGGTGGAGGAGTGATCAAGACGGGGCTTCCGAAGCCGCTGTGCTTTGTCCATCTTGTTCCCGTTCGGGGATCATATTAAAGAGCAGAGGAGGAGCAGAGAAGTCCGTGGGTGAGAGAGACGAGAGAGCTTAAGCTCGAGGAGGGAGAAGGGGGAACTGAGGTCCTGCTTCCTGTGAGCTGAGGTTGTTCGTAGTCAGGTGGCGTCAAGAGACGAAGAGAGCGAGGCAGAGATGGAATGGCCGTCGTGCTTGAATGAGTACGAGAAGCTTATCATCCGGATGGACACCCCCAGGTGACTTGAGCTCACTGCTTTTCTTCCATTCACCCTTCCTTCTTCCTTCATCGACTTCGAGTACTTCGCCGCGCCTTCTTCGGATCTGTTGAAATTTCTTCTGCAAAATGTGCTCTTTTTCCACCAATTTCAATATTTTTTCTTGATTTGGAGCACTTCTCGTCCTCTTCAAACTCGCGTTAACACCATTCTGTTTCCGGCTCTCTGTTGCAGGGTTGTCATCGATAATGCCGTCTGCCCTACCGCGACTCTGGTCAAGGTAAGCCAAATGATCTCCTCATTCTTAGCAGTCCTTTTTACCTTCTTCTTAAGGATCAGAAAGAGTAACAGAGCTCTCTCCCTCTTTGTTCACCTGGCAATCAACAAAAGGTGGACAGCGCGAGGAAGCACGGCATCCTCCTCGAGGCCGTGCAGGTCCTTACCGACCTCAACCTCTCCATCAAGAAGGCCTACATCTCCTCCGACGGCCGCTGGTTCATGGATGTCTTCCACGTCACCGACCAGTTCGGGCACAAGCTCGCCGACGACAGCGTCATCTCCTACCTCGAACAGGTCCGAGTACCCCTCTGTTATTCGTGTGTTCACAGCCAAAGTCTTTGTTCTTTTGGGACAGTATTTGCTCACCCGTTGAGAAAAATGCAGTCATTGGACATGAAGGAGCACGACTTCCACCGGCCCGACAGCGCAGAAGGCCTCACCGTCCTGGAGCTCACCGGCGCCGATCGCCCGGGTCTCCTCTCTGAGGTTTTCGCAGTGCTAGCCGACCTCTGCTGCGGCGTGGTGGACGCCAAGGTATGGACCCACAACGGCCGGATCGCATGCCTTGTCACCGTCAAGGACAAGCTCTCCGGCTGTCCCATCGACGGCGACCCGCAGCAGCTTCACCACGTCGAGTCCCGCCTCCGCCACGTCCTCAAGGGTGACCACGGCGTCTGCGGCGCCAGGACCGCCGTCTCGTCCATACCCGTCGCCCACACCGACCGCCGTCTCCACCAGATGATGTTCTCCGACCGCGACTACGAGCGACACTCTCCATCGGCCGCGTCGTCAACATCTCCTGCCGTTTCGGTGCAAAACTGGGTCGAGAAGGGGTACTCGGTCGTCGCCGTGCAGTGCCGGGACCGCCCGAAGCTGTTGTTCGACGTCATGTGCACGCTCACGGACATGGAATACGTCGTGTTCCACGGCACCATCGACACTGACGGGGATGTAGCTCATCAGGTTCGACCTTTTTCTAGATCAGATTCACAGAATGGAATAAAGGTTTGATTTTTGTTTCTCCATTACTCGTACTAAATGTCTCTGTTAACTCTGTTTAGGAGTTCTACATAAGGCACAAAGACGGCAGCCCCATTAGTTCAGAAGCAGAGAGACAAAGAATGATCCAATGCTTAGAAGCCGCCATCGAGAGGAGAGCAACGGAGGTAACCAACCAAACCATGTCCATCTCCATTAGAAAAAGCTCCAAAAGAGCAGTCTTGTTCATAGCTTAACCTTGTGGATGGTAACAGGGTATAAGGCTAGAGCTATGCATCGAGGACCGGGCAGGGCTCTTCTCCGAGGTGACACGGACGTTCCGAGAGAACGGCCTGTTAGTCACGAGAGCAGAGGTGTCGACCAAGGGAGACACGGCCTCGGGCGTGTTCTACGTGACCTCGGACGCTGCCGGGCAACCGGCTGACCCCAAGGCTGTCGATGCCGTCCGGCAGAGGATTGGTGCCGATTACCTTACGGTGAAGGAGGAGCAACGGCCACAATACCGCAGAAAGGCCGGCGATGACGGCGACGAGGAGGCCCAGGGTTCAGGTGGTGTCGGCATCGGGCTGTTCTACCTGGGAAATCTCTTTTGGAGAAACCTGTACAATCTGGGGTTGATCAAGTCCTGTTCGTAGGCCAAGTGTTCCACCTCCTTCACTGTACAGTTCCGGGGAGGGCCATTGGAAGATTCAGTATCTGTATGAGAGAGAGAGAGAGAGAGAGTGTGTGTGTGTGTTGCAGGTTTGCATCAAAAGTAGGTAGGAGGGAGCAGATCAAAGGAAGGTGAAGAATGTGGTGGGATGTGATTGCCAGCTTGGAAAGATTGGTCCTGGTGGTGTGCACTTTTCTTTTCATTTCTTGTATTCATAGTGTTTGATACACTTTGTACATCAAGGAATGGATGTTCAGTACTGACTTTTGACAACAGGAACTCAATTTACTTGGCTTCTCAGCTTTGGGAAACTTTTCTTCTCCTACTCGTGTTAAATTTGAATTCCTTGTGATTTGAGTTCAGTTTCAAGTCACGCAATGGACTATGAGCCCCAAACTCTACATATCTTGTGGCTGACAGATGTCACCTACTACTCTTGGAAGCAATTGACATAAAAAACATCACCCCTTCTGGTCTGAGACTCCAAGGATTCACATGATGAAGATGATAATTTACCACCTAATTGGTCATCTTTAAGTTTCTGCTCTCAACCTTCCCCCCCCTGTTTGCTTTGCTGGCTGAAAGGATGAGATTTAGTCCACCAGCCTCATATAGTTCAAGAGTTCCTTCAAGAGGTACTGGAAGAGTCCTCTTGGCTGTTGATGGTGAGAGAAACAAATTGCAGCATTTGTTGATCATTCATTCATGTTTCCAGTACTTTTCCAAATGCAATCTAGAATAAAATAAATAGAATGCTAAATAAAAAAAAAAATGCAAGACAGATCCTTGGTTAGGTTCACAGTTGCAGTTGCTTAAAGTCATAGATCAGATTGGGCCAGGAAGATCTTGACTGATTTAAAGACAACAGCTAAGTATGACACTAACTGCTGTTTGTCTGAAGGGCTGCTGCATCCACAGAGCAGTAATCCCCCACTAATGATTAGTTCAAGATGATTGGTGTTGGGTCTACAAAGCTCAGAGATAATTAGCTTCTTAAATATGTCAGCTACTTGGGTACTATTTCCTCCAGGGACAAGGTACTTTTTCAAAGCATACAAGGAATGTGGCTCACAAGGAATCAAACAACAACACCATGGAAGTCTGCTCATCAAGCATTAACCAGTCCTTTCGATGCCACGAGCGTACTGCTTCCTACATGTTTCTGCCATGGAATGGAAAACAGAGGGCAGATATAGCAGCACATTCTCCTTTTTCTTTTTAGCATCTAGCTGATGTTGTTTGGCTACCGAGGACAATGCATCCAAAGCAATGCAGGTTCTTTGCTTGCGCAAGATCTTGTCCCATGGATCAAGTGAGAAGATATCAGTAGTCTTTCCAGGTCATTCAGAATTTGTGGTGGCATGTCATATTCAAGCAGCTCTCATGCATGTAAAACTGCAAGTACCAAAGAAGCCATGAGACTCATCTTTAGAGAGAGGTTACTTGGTTTGGCAGTATAATAAAGTTAATTGGGAGATGATGCTGTGTGTCTTTAACTTGTGTTTCGACTACATTCACAAAGAGAATAAGGAGGGGGGGGACTAAGCTTGTCAGGACATCTGTTCCAACTACACATCTTTGCCCAGGAAAATGATAATGCTCAGCAGTAGGTTGATCATCCATGACGACGATTTCGAAGACTTCAAAATAACACATTGTTCGGTGTAAGAACTTGCTACCACCCTCCCCTCTCTCTGCGGCAAACTACAGCATGCAACCTTCCCTTTCCTTCTCCTCTTCTTTTTAATTTGTCACCAGGCTAGTCCTCTCCTGTTTGCAACACAATAGTAGGAGGATGCAGTCAAACTTCCGCATGATTAAACGAGTGTTCTCCAAGTACGCTGGTTGGTCGATCGAGGGCTGCCTGTTTGACCTAAGAGAGGCCATGCAGGCACGGCACGCACCCAAACTGGCGCTCAACACGCCGCAAGGCGCGCCGGCACGGCGCCTCCGCTGAGCTGTGCTCCATCCTCACTCGTCCGACGGACTCGTTTCCCCAGGCCCATCTTTTCTTAGTATATGTCGCCTTTTGACGCCCGCCATCGTCTGCTACTGCACGCCCCCTCCAACTCACATGCAGGCTCTTCTTTTTGTATTCCTGTTGGGGCAGATCCAATCGAATACTTCCGACCTCAAAATATACACATTTCACGTCGATCATCAAACCTTCATCTCGAATTTTGTCATCATACGTCGGGCTATCTGCTACTCGCCTTCCCTACACTCATGTTTGAGAGATGCTGATGCTTCATGGTTAAGCCATAGGTTTTAGAGCACCTCAGCCTGTCCCTCCATAATTAACTTTTCCTCTACAGCTTCTTCTGCGTTCTTTGGGTCGAAGATAGATTCCTTCACATGGTTCTTGATAGTGGTAGACTAGCCAGTAACTTTACGAGTACCGAAGTATTATTACTTGAAGATACGTATGTGTTCTGACCGACGCCTCACGCTGTCGCTGAACAACACAAGTGGGAGAGGTAGAGGGATTGAATTTATTTCATGGCGGTCTTTCTTTATGTTTTGTGCTCCTCTCGGGCCTCGCTGCTTTCAATCAAGCAACTATTAAAGCGTGTGTATGAGAGAGAGAGAGAGAGAGAGAGAGAGAGAGAGAGAGATGAGGCTATTCTCTGTCAGGAAGGACTGGTCGGCGAAAGGAAGGTGACTCGTAGTCGACCGAAGAAGCACAGCACAGTGAGTGGAGAAGGCCCCCGCCGGCATACGTCAGGGGGAATCTAATGGCGGCGGCTCGGAGGTGACGTCCCTGCTACCAATGCTTATCCATGCCTAAGCTTATCGCGTAGATAGTATTAGAACTATGGATGAAACAAAAAGGCGAGATTCTAAATAAGAAAGAAACAAGAGAAATATTTAGAAAGATTCTAAATACGTAATGACAGTCAACAGATAAGAACGAACCTCATTCAACTGATATTATACAATCCAAGAGGGAATATTTTATTTATACCAATAAATATTTCATTGGGCTGAGTCCAATTTAAAAGTCCATCAAATAATATTACAAAGATCAATTTATAACCTATCTCGAATCGAATAATAAAGGAATCTCATCCTATTGATCTTTGTATAAGTTAACTAACAAATGTTTGAGTCATTTTCTCAATCACATCGAACTTTTTGTACATATAATTTAAATCGAATAAAACACCTTCTAACATAGTTTCAATGTGATTATCTTCTAAAACTCTTATATAATTCTATTGAGTTTGAACTTTTTCTATATAAAATAATTTTTTCACATATATATTTTGTAAAGATGATTTTTAGTTAGCTCGGTTGGTAAAAGTTTCGATTCCTAATGCAAAGATCTTGGAATCTAATATCATATTCATCGTTTATTATTATTATTATTATTATTATTATTATTATATATATATATATATATATATATATATATATATATATATATATTATCAATGTTGGTAAAGGTTTGCATAAGACTGAACTAGAAGTAGGATCAACTCACTCCCAACGAAATGATACCTTGGATTCTAAACAACAAGAGAATCTTGGAAAACCTATTCAACTGCTGTCTTACAAAGTTGGACATATCAGAAAGTGTTCACTGTGCTAATAAACTTGCAAGCTCTTCCGAAATTGATGCAGAAGAATCAATGTTTTCAACTCTTGATCAAGTTCAGTGCCTTCTTCAGCTTGAATCTATCCCAGAATGAGATCTGAAAGAACAAACCCAAGATGAATCCAATGAATTAGTATCACAAGTCCATACCTTTAACCATTTACTAGAACTAAGAAATGGATCGCGGAGTCCACATATATTACAAATCAGTTTATCACTTTGATCAAGATACTCGAAGAGTGTTTGATGAGATTTTAAACTCTTAACATTTGATAAATAAATCTGATATATCATCATCGATAAGATTTTGAACACTTAATATAATATTTGATAAGTGAGTTCGATACATCACAATGCTTAAGATGTAAAATAAGTAAAGATTGACTATTAAGATATAGTATGGAGAATTAAATCATGTGATTAACTATAAAACGAGAACATGAGATAAAGATTCGACTTGTGCCAAGTTCAATCTAGGGTTGCAAACAACAACATTAGATTGGACATGCTATTGCAATAAGTGAGATTTGGGAAAGATTTAATTTTGGCCTGGAAAACAAATGAAATCTCAGGATTTCTGAGACCGATCTTCCAATGGAAAAATAACACATCGCATCTTCAATTTCATGTGATTAGTAAGCCAAAACTGCTCCATATAAAGAACATAGAAACAAGCAATAAAACGATTAAGGAACTCGTGTGAGGTTTTATTACAAAAATGAATACTTATAAGTCAATCTTTGTCATTTCCCTTCTTAAAATATATTATCCTACATTAATGTAGTTGCTTTTATAATCCATTCTAAAGAGTTGAATAACGTAAATGATTGAAGTTGGAGCATATCCACTTACGACTACATAGGCACTAATAGTAGTTATCCTTTTAGACCATGATATATAAATAATAAAACACATTTGCAGACATAAATCAATTAGTATAATAACATCTTCATCATACCATACATACATATATAATATCCAGCGAATGGAGTATCCTATGTTATAATTGACTATTATTTCGGATTATAGTGGGAAATAATTGCAACGAACCTTCACGTTTAGCCAACATCATTAGTGCACCAAAGTATATTAATCCGATACCATGCAATCTTACATCATTACTCGAGATATGAAAAAGATATTCTAATCCTTTTGTCGAAAAAGATGAAGCTCGACAATGATCGTAATCTATTTTATATAACAATCGAAATAAAGAAAGAAGATTATAGTGACATATTATATATATAGATATAATCTCGCATATGCATCTGAAAAAACATTCACGAGAAAAACCTTATCATGGTATTTATGAGAACAAAATAGATTTATATCAAATATCAAAAGATACATTAAAAAAGAAGCACCATTTATGAGAAGTAGACACCTTAAGCTGAGCTGTTTTGAATCAGACAAATTATTTTGGTTTTCTTTATTCCCTACACGGCATGAACAAGTCGACAATAAAATGTTAAGACTCAGCATCAGGAATTTGATTTCTGCAGTACGTCCCGTAATTGCTTCCATAGTTTAATGAACTGAAATGTGTAGGTTTAAGGGATGTTTAGCCCTGCAAACACATTAAAATGAGATCCACGAATGATGTGTTTAGGACGAGCGGAATTAGCTGATTTATTTTAGAATAATAAAGACAATAAATGATTTTGGACTAACTAAATATATTACCTCTTGCAAAATTCAACGATGACAAACGAAAATTCATGTAATCTATCCAAAATAGTTCGACTAATAAAATATTTTATTATTAATTTTTAAAATTTAGATTAATGATTAGTTTTGCCTTTGATTTAATCCGACATCAGTTAATGTTAATCTAGATAGATCATATCAAAGTATATTAAATCACATCTCTTAACTTGTCATACTACTCTCGTCTCATCTCTCTTTTTTTCTTTCTCTTCGAAACAAAAAAAAGAAAAAAAGATTGTGTTACAACTCAAAAAATATTAATAATAATATATGTTAGTGTGGATAGCATCATTATTGCTATGTTGAAAATAGAGGCAATAAATCTGTAAGAAATAGTCGAGAGATCAAAGTAAATATTTTACAAAATTTACAAACAAATTACTATTTTTATGATAGCTCATAGAAGGAGATATTAGGTTGCAATATTACTAGGAATTGTGATATGAGATTCAGATAATTTTAGATTACAATTTCACTTAATTGAATACGAGACATATGGAAAATTACTTATTTACAAACAATCAAATACTTCCAAATAAATTATTTGCAGTAAAAAAGACTGAGAGTGGCATGCTCGAAATTATCGTCGCAAGTAGGACTATTTAGGGCAAGTCACTCTGCAACGGTTGCTTCCACCGGGCTTCTTCCAGCAAACCTAATTCAAAAAGAGCAATAAAAAATACCAAAACAAATTTTATTAATATTTTTATTCATTTCTTTATTTAAACAAAGACTTAACGCAATGGTGGGCAAAAAAAAAAGGCAATATATTAATTTGCCCTCTTTAATCGCATACTTCTATTCTTCCGTCCAATTATATAATAATTAATCTAAAGTCTCTCATCATTTTTTTAAGTTTCTCTATTTTCCATAAAATTTATTCTCTATTAGCATCCATCAACCACTTCATATTATATTATATATATATATATGATATATATTATATTAGTTAATTAGATCTCTTTTTATTTGGGTTTTCTTTTTTTTCTTATTTTGGGATTTCCATTGCGTCCTTCGTTTCGAGCTCTCTTTGATCGGAAGCGTCGGCGTCTTTGGTTTCTCTGCGCATGGAGGAGAGGGAAGGAGCGACGGCTACTACGGCGGCGGTGAGTCCCACGCCGGTGGAGAACGGAGAGAGCCACAAGCAGGTGGCGGGAGAGAGGGGGGAGGAGAAACCCAGCCAGGGAGGTCAGGTAGCGGCATCGGCATCGGCGTCGGCGTTGGTGTTGTCGTTGGCATCGGCACCGGCACCGGCGGCCGTGGTGGTGGATGGGCCGGCGGTTGCCGCGGAGGGGGTGGCGCTTGGGATGAAGAAGAAGAGGGGGAGGCCGAGGAAGTACGGGCCGGACGGGAAGCTGGCGCGGCCACTGAATCCGTCGCCGATCTCTGCGTCGATGCCGTTAGGGGAGTACACTCCGGCGGCGGCCGTCGGGGCGGTTATGAAGCGGGGTAGAGGGCGGCTGATGGGCTTTGGTCTCGGCAAGCCACTACAGTATGGATTCCAGCTGGAATCTGTAGGTATTACCACTGACTTTCCATTTTACTCCCTATTTTCTTCTCCGAAATTCTCCTTTTTTTTTTTGTTTCCTTATGAAGTTCTTTACGTTCGTAAAATTATTGGAGTTCTTTGCTGTGATTCTGTACAAGTGCTTGAAGTTTCAGCTTTGATGGATTATCTTAAATTCTTTTCCTCTCAAGGTATTTTTGCAATCGCTGTTGGCTATAGATTCTTGATCTGAAACCAAATTAGTCCCTTGTAGTGTATGTTAGCCACTCTGTGTCTGTCCCTGTCTCTATGTTAGCTATCCAACTGGGAGTTCAGAAACAAGTCAGGGATCTGCCTGTGGGACCACCGGATGATATCTTTGGCTTCAGATCAGTACGCATCTCTTTTAGAGAAAGTCGAGTTCTCTGGTGTTGACTTGGGGATGAGGAAACTGAAATATTGATCACTTGTCCTTTTGACCAAGAGTAGCAATCCTGTGGTTCTGGTATTGGTTGTGGAAATGGAAGGAGGAGCTGTTCTTGAGCGTATCGACTCTGAATATAATAAAAGAGAGAAGAAAAAGGAATAGGCTGTGTAAAGCATTTAAGTTGGTAACTTGTTTTGGTTATTGAATTAATGTTTTAGAGACCAATGGGAAGCAACCAGGTTGCCAGGATGTCACCCTCCACCTAGAAGTAGCCCATCATTTAGCAGCCAACCACCTAACAATGATCAATAACATTAAAAGACCTACCTAATATAATCACATATACTGAAAGAAAATTCAGATTATGAGTATATTTCTTATTTAATCCATATTGCAAACTCGTTCTTTAACAATCTAAAGAGAAAGAGAAAGAGAAAATAAAGCTTTGGACTGTCTTGACTACTATATTACAGTGAGAATTATCTTATTTTCTCATTTATAACTTTTTTCCATTAAACTCAAGCTTGATTTCCTATAACTATTTTAGTCTTTCATAAAATTAGGCACCACAAGGTTTTGTAATTCTCTCAGCTCTGCTATGCAGGTGAATTGATAGCTTGTTCTGCTGGGGCAAATTTTACACCTCATGTCCTTACTGTTGCTGCTGGTGAGGTATGACTTGGTCAAGTGTCAGCTTCCGTAGGCAAAGTAGCATTGGTAGAGCTTACTTGTTGCAGTTTGCTTTCTGCTAGTGAACTATAGTTACTTATGATATATTGTACTCTAGATCAACTAGGTTTTGTAGTTCAGATATCGTCAGAAACTGTTCAATTTTTTTAAGCGGTTCATAGATGCTTGTGTTAGATTCAGTCAACATGGAAACTAGTTACTAAGAATATATCAATATATATGTCATAGTTCTTAAAGAACCTAATGAAAACAAACACTATCTTGAAAGATTTACTTCCTTATTTTCAAACATTTCTTTTGAATCTCTTATATTTTCCAATGCTTTATCTATTGCTAACTGACCTTCAAAATTGCTTTTAGGATGTAACCATGAAGATAATGTCGTTTTCACAAATGGGGCCTCGAGCTATATGTATTCTATCTGCCAATGGTGTTATATCCAGTGTTACCCTTCGCCAATCTGATTCATTTGGCGGTACTCTGACCTATGAGGTTTGCTATTTTCAATTTTTGGAGACACAGCGGTATTTATGTTCTGAACAATCTATGATGATTTGGCATATCATGCATATTTGTGACTTTTGTCTTGATTCCATAATTTACATAGCTCATACTCAACAGTAGATGGGGGTTGGTTATTTTTGTTCATTTGTTAAAGTAGTTTGCTCGATACTGGGAAATAAATGCTTTAAGTGTAGATCTTTTCTGGATGTTGGACTTTTATCATCAACTAGGAAGAAACAACTACAACCCTATAACCTATTGGACAGATGCCCATTAAAATTTTTACATGGAATTACAAACCATAATTTTTGTCTTTTATGCTAAATAACGAACGCTTAGGTACAATTGTGTTTTCAATATTGAAAATGTGCTTTTGTGTTCTCGTATGCTTATGATGATTGTTAGTTGTCAATCTACAAAATGACACAATACTCTTTTTGTAGGGCCATTTCCAATTGCTTTCCCTATCGGGTTCATTCATGCCGACTGAAAATGGAGGGACAAAAAGTAGATCTGGCGGGATGAGTGTTTCCTTGGCGAGTCCAGATGGTCGAGTAGTAGGTGGAGGGGTTGCGGGTCTGCTGGTAGCTGCCAGTCCGGTTCAGGTAATAGAATTAAACTAATGGGCAATACATTTAGAAACGATATGGTGTATGACTCGGCAAGATTTTCTCCCATTGGACAAGTTTCTTCTGTTGAGCATATCAATTTTGGGGTATATACTTGCTCTTAAGCAGCTGGCAATTTCTTCTGGAACATCATCAATTAAAACTTTGAAAGAGCGCACGCATCTTTTGGACATAATTTAAACAGTCTGTTCTGTTTTATGATTGTATCAAGGGAGATTATTTATTTAATTTTCTCTGCTTGCAAACTTTTGATATTTTGACATACTATTCCGATTAATTAATCTCTGGCTTCTATAAGCTCTATAAGCTGATACCAGCAACAATTTTTACGAGCTAAGTTGTTGTATTTGTAGGTGATTATTTCTGATTCCTGCGTATTTCAGGTCGTGGTAGGAAGTTTCTTGCCAAGCTACCACTTGGAGCAGAAAATCAAGAAGACAAAATTAGAGACTTCATCAATTTCTACACCCACAGCTACGATCCCGATTTCTGGCACGGCGATGGAGGGTGCTCGCTGTGGCGGCCCAACTCACTGCAGTTCGATGACCCCAGAATCGAACCTCACCAATGCCACCTCCTTTAAGGGAGATAACTTGGCTGCTCCATGGCAATCCGTACCTGACACTAGGGATTCTACAACCAATGTTGGTATAACTTCACCTGGAAACTGAATGTGTTATTTTTTGCTCATCAGTGAGGTTACACTGACCAATAAATAGGCATTCTCATCTTCTCATTTACCTTCACATGTACCTTAGCTTCCCATCTCTCCCAACTCAAGCAAATTAACATGTATTTGGTTTGTTATCAATTGCTGAACCCAACTTGTTTCTCTTGACTTTTGTGATCTAGCAAAGATAAAAATCTGAATCTTTAAGTAATTTATTTTTTTCTTTTCCCGTATAAGAAGCATTGTGGTGCTTTGATTTTGTTACTACTGTGATCTACTTCATAAATCATCAAGCTTGTATTCTCTAAAGTAAAGTATACCTTTTTTTTCTTCTTATGTACCCTCTTCTTGCCATGAGGTTTTTGCTTGATGTTTGCAGTCAATATCACAACATGCATGTGTTGCCCGAGCTGAAGGTTAATCGTTAATTCATTACTTGTTTTCTATCCACCTTTTAGCGAGAGTAATTGTCTCCTTGAAGAATATTAGGTCATTGCTGTTTTTTTAATCACCTTGCAGCATCTAATAATGAAGGAATATATACTAGGAGAATATAGCTTCTCGTGCGAAGATGGAACCTTGCAGCATCTGATAATGCTAAGTGGTGCACCTCTTTGTCATGTTCTTTAAGCTATAATGAAATCCATTGGAAGAGGACTCAATTAAATTAAATTGAACTGGACAAAACTGATATGATCAAGGTTTGGATCCAAGAACTAATAAATCTGTTTTCTTATCTTTACTTAATTCTCTTCCAAATCCTTTGAAACTTTCCTGAAAAATTCATCACTGACCCACTCACTATCTTCCATCCCAATTCTCCCTTCTCAATCATACAACAGATACAATCTTGTCCATTCTTCTTAACCACAACATTGTTAATCTGATACCTAAGCTAAGTTTTTGTTTTTCTCACTTAGTGATGAATTAGTGATTTTTCTCTATATATCATAACAATGATTCATCATTACTTCTTTTTTTGTAGTAGGGAATATGTGTATAGATGCTCATAATTTTTTGTTTCACTAATGCTTCTATTTGCATATATTTGTATGTTATTTATATTTTATATTCTTTAGTGAATTACAATGAAGCTCCAATGTTGTTGTGATCTTCTATTCTAATTCTTTTGATCTTCTCTCTCTTTCTCTCTCTTTTCCATGTCCAATCCACATAAGAAGTCTCAAAAAGGATTTTTTTTATAATTTCCTTCCTTTTCATGCTATATGCAATTATTTTGAAATCCTTATTAAGGGTTTTATTATATTGCCTAAACAAGAAATATTGAGCCTTCACATTAAAAAAATTAAGCACTTTTATATCACTGACTAAAAAGGAAGTTTTTTTTGACAAGAGATAAATGACGAAGATATGATTCAAAATTAAAACCTTACGATATACTGTCAAAATCTTTACCAATTAAACTAATAAATAAATTCATATAATTTGATCAAATGGGAATAATCCAATTCACCAATTTATTTATGAGAAAAACTCATAATTAGGAGAATATAGTGCTGAGAAATCTGCTTGTTGTAGCAACTTAACATCCATTATCTTTAAAGATCTTGCAGAGTTACTATCTCCCATATTTCTCTTTCTCTACACCCTCAGATATCTCTTCCATGCTACTTTCCCTCTTCCTCTCTCTCCCTGTCCGTCTCTTTCACCCATCATCTTTTTATGTCTGTTCCCCTTCACCACACTACTATCTGCTCTATGCGTTATCCCTCTTTTCTCAACTCCTTTCTCACCTTCGCCTCTCTTCTCCGATGTCTCTCTCCACCATTAACTCCAAAATGGGGAGAAGGACCATTTTCTCAAGAACCAAACACCTCCTCCCACTGGGATACAGGCATCGGATCTGGACGATGGCTTCACTGTCATGCAACCAAGGGAGTAATGATGTAGTACGTGAACATCACATAATTTCATCGTCCAAGTATCTGAAGCCATTCGATCTCGATCGATGTATGATTCAATTATTTTTCTTCTTTAACCCGAGACACAGATCTAAGGGATCGTCACACATTGGATTTGATCGGGCAAAATCTATTGTTGTTCTTTGTGCTTTTCTAAAAGGAACATGTCTACATACGTGGAGTACAGCTATTCGAAGTGAAAACTCACGTTTCCAATGGTTTGGATTGTGCCCGATGCAAGTCGATTCTGATGAGGCGTGTCTACAAAGGTACGCCACTGTACTGTTAAAGATAATTCATATATATCAAGGAAACCTATGACATATAGTTCGATGTGTTCGTGTTGGTAAGGTTAAGGTTTTCATCAATGGAGTCGAGAAGTTAACTGTGGCTGAGAGACTTGAAACCCTAGAGGGACATCAAGGTCTTCACGTTATGTGATGGAGATGGCACCACAAATTCCCTTTGTTATCATCAGAACTCCATCAAGTCGTATATATCGTAGTTGGTCTATTGAAAGAGTCGTCTTAAAACTGGTTGACCTGACTGATATCTGGTTGACCATACGAACTAACTGGGTCAAACAGATTTCAGTGCAAGGTCGACTTCATCTCTCTGTGGCGTCCAGTTCATAGATCTGCAGAAACACCCACTCCATCCATATGACATGAATCAAAAGCATAAGCAAAGAGATGAGAATCTAAATTTCCAAGCCAAGAAAACTTCTGTCGGAGTAACACGGATGTTGCCTGATGAATGACTTTGGTAATATGCACGTGCTGTGTCTCACACACATGAACTCGGCACTCGTGCTAGGCATCTACAGTCTTCGATTTGCTACTCTGGAGCCGCAGACAACGGACATGGCTGGCTTGCTAGCTTCCATTTCGGGAGGCATCTTTGTTGCTGCTATCGTCCTCATCGATCACAAAGATTCTAACATCCAATTCATCGCCAGAGTTTACTGCACGGACGTCGAATCATGTCCTTGTCCTCCTTCGGTACAATCCTGCTGCTTTGGTGTCAACACAAATTATAACTCCTGCGCTGCTGCCCCAGCCTTGTGAACTAGTCGTTCTTTCTATTAAGATCTGAAGTACTGTGGAAGAAGACTAAATCCCTACGTTTCTTTTAAGATCTGAAGAACCGAGGACTGCTTTCAAAACCTGGAGTCAGAGAATACGAAATGGAAACACTGAGAGTGTGCTTCGGCATTCTACATTTGCCGAGCCGTCGCTTCACAATCAAACCTTTGGGAGATCGCATCACCTGGTAAAGTTTTCTGTGATAGCAATACCTGAACAGCACGCTCTTCAGGATGCACAATATTGTGTGTGCATGTCCATGCTCGCATGTGTGACTGTACGTGAATGCATACATGCATGGACGCGCGCGTTTCACAGGCCGGGGCACAATCGTGGGTCTAAAGATGAACAGTAAGATCGTCTATATCTTGGAGCCCAATTTGATCTTTGGCCACAGCACTACATGCGATCCCATAGAATATGCATTCTTGATTCTTCCATATGCCAGGATGATATACTGCATTCATGAACCCAGATCCGATATTATCAATTCACAGCTTATTATAAGAACACCAGAATAATGGGAGATTATGCTTCTTGGCATTACCGAGTTGTTTTATGGATCAAACTGTCACGCGCTTCTTTTATATTGCACATAGAAAACTATGCTGGTCGTTTGTCGTAGATCGGAAGTGCCTGCTTTTGATATCTACATGCAGTCAGAGTCACAGTGAGTGTGGTATCCATGGATTCTTCCATTCTACTTGCACACCTGCTCGAAAGAGACGATCTTGCGAAGTGAATACAAAACACTATATACTAATCCGAGAACCTTTGTCACATCATTTGGTCTTACATACAAGTGGAGAACTGATAGAAATAATAGAAGATAAGAACAAATATTGAAAGAAGCTTTATTGAATAGTTGAAGATGCTTCAATACATTAACATATTCCCTCTTCTATTTATAGGATTAGGAGGAAGGATTTCCCTCAACAGACTAGAGGATTTTCCTCAACAGAATAGAGAGATTTCCAGACGTTCTACGATCCGGCGAAGCGGCGGAGGGTGCTGTGGGGGTGGGTGGGGGAGATGGACAGCGAGGGCGCGGACGTGCGCAAGGGCTGGGCGTCCATTCAGGTACGTCGCGCGTGCTACCTAACAACCGTAGGCGTATCATTAGGGCTCGTAAGTCTCTGAACACACTCCGTCCCCAAATCGATTCCCTCCGGACCAAGCAAAACCTAGTGGGTCGCTTTTACGGATTGGACCCAAGGCGCGGACAAAACAGAAAACCGGAAACCGGGATCTTTGATCGGCTCCCGTTCGCCGGTCGATGTTTCGCGCCTGCAAACCGAAAGAAAAAAAACCGGTTGATTCGGCCGGTTGATTGGTTTGGAATCGTAAACTGCCTAACAGACTGTCCGTTGTTCGAAAAACTGACATTTGATATGAAGACAAATATAAGATCAAAAATAATTTCATATAAGATAAAAAAATGACACTTGACGTTTGGATTTCTTTTAGCATTTTCATATGTTGAATCATCAGACCCCCATTGCACATAACTTAGGTTGGAAGCCACTCATGTACCGATCTGTTACCGAGTGTTGCCGCTCGAGAGGCAAACTGAGGTGGCGTAGGACCTCGGCGTCTTGCTGCTCGCTGCCTTGCAAGATAAACGAGTCGGGTAAACGGTGCAAAACCCCCTTCCATTTCCTTGATCGATTCGATCACTGTTGTCATGGCAGGTCATCCCTCGGACGGTGGTGTTTGATGTCAAAACCGGTAGCAATCTGATCCAGTGGCCGGTGGAAGAGGTGGAGAGCTTGAGGATGAGCAGCAGAAACTTCAGCGGCATCACCGTCGCCCCTGGATCCGTCATTCCTCTCGATGTTGGCTCGGCCGCACAGTTGGACATAGAAGCTGAGTTTGTGATCGATGAGGCGGCAGTGATGGCGACGGAGGCCGATGTGGGCTACAACTGCAGCACCAGCGGAGGTGCTGCTGCGAGAGGTATGCTCGGGCCATTTGGGCTTCTCGTCTTGGCCGATAAGGCCTTATCGGAGCAGACCGCCGTCTACTTCTACGTGGCGAGAGGGAGGAACGGTCGCCTTCGCGCTCACTTCTGCCAGGATGAATCAAGGCATGTAGTTCTTACCTCTGTTGTTCCATTTGCGTCGGTAACATGCATTTACAGAGATATTTGACTTGTGAATGCCGAAATGTAGGTCATCGAAGGCGAATGATATCGTGAAGAGAGTGGTCGGCAACACAGTTCCCGTTCTTGATGGTGAAAAGTTGTCATTGAGAATACTGGTGGATCACTCGATTGTGGAAAGCTTTGCTCTGATCCGAGGGGGAGTTGTTCTCAGGATAGGCTGTCATGGCTGACGACGAGCCGCAGCCCCTTAACTATGTCCAAGAGACAGTGTTGAAGAAAAGAAAAAACAATGAGGAATGGGTTATCAAGAAAAGGGAGCGATTAGCAGAGCGAAAGAAAAGTAAAGAAAGCTTGCCACTTCGCGCTCTTTTGCTCTGATACCATGATAGAAATAATAGAAGATAAGAACAAATATTGAAAGAAGCTTTATTGAATAGTTGAAGATGCTTCAATACATTAACATATTCCCTCTTCTATTTATAGGATTAGGAGGAAGGATTTCCCTCAACAGACTAGAGGATTTTCCTCAACAGAATAGAGAGATTTCCTTATATAGTTGGGGAAATCTTATCTTCTATCAAGAACTTGTAATCTAGAGTAAATGCAGCTCCAGATGAACTGATTGATATCTCGGAGATGCATCTCCAAAGTCAGAAGGGTGGTTCCTTGTGTCATCAGCACATACGACTATTCATGCAAACCTGGAAGAAGTTGCACCAAATCAAGGTGAAAGAGGAGTAGGACACCCGTAGTAGGATAAAATAAATGGTAGTAAATGAATGTTAAGAGTGGGTACATATCGACGATTCTTTCTTAATTGACATAGTCATAATTTATAGGCTCTAGCTTGCCTCACCAGCTTTTCTATGTTTATGAATGGATCACATCCAACCAAGAAAAGGATTGGTGATATCTTTTTCATTTCCACAAAGTATCTCTAAGTCATCTGTAACTCTGATTGTCCACCACCTTGGTAGGCAAACCAATTCCACTAAAGACTCAATTGTCAGCAGCATCAAATCCACTGGAAACTACCGAAGCATGGTCTCTAGTCCATTCATGTGAAAGATACATATGGTCACCTAGAGAGTATGAATTGCATGACCTAACATGTCTCAGACACATACGGGCACATCCGTGCTACGTGTACTACGACCTTGTTGGTGATCATTGATTGCTTGACCCCATGAACGGGGCCCATTCCACCGTTTGTAATAAGTGATTTCATCAAATGAATACTTTGCTCCTTGTTTCTTTGTCGGCTTAATCTACGATCACAATTCCTCGGGGTTTAAAGTTTGGATTAGGGTTACGGCAACTCCAGGCTAATCTTTCTTCTCATGTACGGTCGATAAAGAGGGAGTTTTTATTAGAGAGCGTAATCGTATGGAAATTTCTCGTATAAACAAATGGATGTTGATAGAGACACAAAATGACTGAGAGAGTTCTTAGTATCATGGCATGAAACGAAGCGTAGCAGATACACACACTGGCATAATTTACACGATCAAACTCTTTTGTACAGTTTAGATTAATTCTTATGTAGCTTTTACTTTTTGCATCCAATAAAATATTTTTCTCTTTTGCTTACTCTCCTCTATTAAATTTAGTTTCGTCGGATCATGGCCATCGTGATATACCTTACCTCTATGCCATTCTTGTTCCATGCGTCTTGTCATTCTAGATATAGGAATCTTGATCTACCTTGAGCCTCAAATTGCATGGAAGATCAATGAAATCGGAAATTAAGTTTTTATTTTCTTAGTCTCTTTCTTACTCTTATTAGGTATGTGACACAAATATTATAGATTACAAACCATATATAAGTAACAAATGCCAAGATTTGAATCGACTTTTTTACCTCGTCCTAATATGAATAAATTATGAGATATGTGTGACGTAATCAACATATGTTTTAACAATATTTAAAATAAATAAAAAAACTATTTATAGTACATGAGGAGTTTAGGTTCGGCATAAGTGATACTTGACTCGGTTTGATCTTCAGTTAAAGATAGACAAAACAATCCCTACAAGAAGAGATCATGCGAGTGCACAACAAAGTCAACAAAAAATTATCATAGATTATCATCCCATAACTTAATTTAAACTATTAATATTTTAGATGAGTCGATAAATAGCGAGAGAATTTCAAATAGTTACAAGGTAATATAGATCAACTTCAATTAATTTGGATCTATGTGCTCTTTTGTGATTTTACATTATCACTTCAATCTAATCGTGGAAGTAATATATATGTACCGTAATACCCCGGTTTAGTCCCAATCAAAAGTACATAAAAATTAAAATTAATTTATAAATATATTAGTTTAGTGGAAGTGAACAAATATTCAGATTGATTTATAAAGAACAGTATGCACTTTTGTTAAATTGAACTTAAGCATCGTAGTTCCGTAATTTCATTTTAATGAAGCTAATGAGTTAGTAGTTGTGGCATGTAGTGTGTAATATTGATCCAGTGAAGAATGTTTCATCTTAAACCGTCCTTGAGTAATATTGAGTAATAGTGTCAAATATAGATGTATCTATTAAGTGGGAGCAATTACACATCTTGAACAGCCCTTCATTCCACGGATGGGTATAAACTCCTCTGCAACAACACTACAAGAAACTAATAATGATTGAGTGTAGAATGTCCCATCATGGAGTCTTGATTATACAGAGTTTATAATTCATTTAGATTTACAGAGTTTTGTGTATTATATATATATATGTCCATGAGATTTTGAAGTTTCTTTTATTAGCTATGAATGCTTCCCTTTGGACTTGGACATGATTTATGCCTAATTTATGTCTATATTATAAATATAAGAAAGAACAAGAAAACCTTTCTAAGAGCTTTCATAAATATCGAAAGCTTAATAAGATGATCACAACACTTGGGTTCCAAAAGATGGAGATCGTATCATATAAAAAATGCATGAGATATGGTGGTTGAGGAAACTATATATATATATATATATATATATATATATATATCTGACGCAGTAAAAGAAGTTATCCCATCAACTGTAGTGGTAAAAGAAAAGTCAACCGGTTTAGCTTAGAGGTTTCTTAGGAACGGAAGAGGAGGGAACAGAGAGGACTTAGTAATAATTAGTGAATACGAATCAGCAGTTCCTTGGATTTTCTGGGAACTTGGCTATGGTACAACATGAAAATGATCCATGCACCTAACTACAAATGGATGGGAGTAGAGTTTTGTTGCTATCATTTTTGGTTGTCGGCATCATCAATGTAGTCGTCTTCGTATTAGGTAAAGTTAAGCTAATGCACGGATCTCACTGTTTCTGATGTCCTCGATTGCTCAAATCAACCTTTGTGGACTTCATCACAAGTTTAATGTGAAAGAACATGGGTTGATACATGGATATATGGGTGGAGAAGAATAATAGAAGAGAGAGGAGAGGAGGCAAATCCAATCCAGAGAAGAATCTAATCCATCAATTTTGATTTGACATTGTAAGGTTTCTATAAGCTAAATCCTGCCCGATCATAAGAGATTTTGACTCAAATCTTTAGATACAATGATAATCAATATATATATATATATCTCCTAGCTATTTGAGGTTGATAATGATTTCTAAAATAAAAGAAGCATTTGGTATGGATATGGTGAGGTCCTCACAAGTCAAATCCCGAAAAGGAGAAAGAAAAATATTAATGAACAATAAATACAAATTAAAGAGCATATATATATATATATATTTAGAGAAAATAATTAGATCAAGGTTGAAAGACCCAGTGGGTTGACTATGATGGACATCATCATGTTTGATGCATCACAGAGACGACTCCTAAATATTACATAGTTGATTCACTAATAATGTCGATAAGATTGACGTTGAATGCCCGAGGCAATGGCGAGTCGAGCAGGCCTTTTTGATGACCTTTGTCATTGTCGTTTCATTCTACTGCTTGGCTGAACCACAAGTTATCATTTTCGAAGCCTAAATCTACATCTCTCTCTCTCTCTCTCTATGGTTTCTTCTAGTTCAACATTAGAATCAGTAGGCTTTGTGATTAGCTTAGTGATAAGCTAATTGAGCTTAGTAATCAGCTTGGTTTTGCCAGTGGATTTGGAGGTATAGTAGTTTACTATTTTACATGCGGAACTGCGGGCACATGCATGCAATAGGCAATAGGCAATGCCACAAGTTTCTCTTTTCAAAAGGTACCGATTCTTTCTATCTATTTAGAATTTAAATCTACAAACTGTGTTGATAGTATCATCATTTCACTTCGACTTACTTTTTGTTAGCACATGTGTAGATCGATAGATAGATAGATAGATAGATAGAAAGAAAGATAGATGGTTGTTTAGTTTATCACCTCACCATCATGGTTTTATCATGTAGGCACAAAAGAAGGATTTGGACAAGCCAAAAGAGCACGGTAGCCTTTAAGGAGTAATTTCCGCCGATTGCTTTCTCGAGCAATCGTTCAGATGCCACTTTTTCTCTAGGTTTTCCCAAACCACATATTCCTTTGTGCAGACATTGCTTCTTTTTATTTTACTGTTGTTGTTTTCCTTCGTCCATCCAGTGAATTAGTGCTCGATGTTGTTTCCCGAATTCATCATGTCGGAACCGTTCATCCATCTCGGCTTCTTCGGATTTATCCTATTCGAATTTGAGAAATGATTCCGTCGAATCGTAAACGGAGAAGAAAGGGCTCATGCACACGCATACGTACGTAGTCGGAATACCATCGACGTCGGTAGGGGGTGGATGATCCATCGCCCTGAGGAGCCAGGAATGTGGTGATGGGAAGAGATCTCTTTCCTTCTTTTACCCGGCCCCGCAGGGAAGAGGAGG